>PVIJ01006918.1:0-79359 GCA_004024925.1 Scalopus aquaticus | reverse complement strand
CATCCCAGAAGCCTTTGTCTGCCCCCGCCCCCGTGGCCTTCCCCTGCCCCCCAGAAACGTCCCTAGCAGGCATCTGACTTAAGCCCAGGGCCGACTCGTAGCTCCCCTGGGCCACCCTGGGGAGCGGAGTCACCCCAGCCCTCAGCAGCCCGGGCTCCACCCTCAGGCCTCAGGGTTGGGGCGGGCATGGTGGACAGAGCCCCCAAAACTCCTATGCATACTCAAGCCGGGGAGCCCTTGGGCTGTGTGGGGAGCAACGCCTTAGAGGAAATCCCCGGAAGCAAGGACGGGCCACCCGGTCGGCTTCACCATGCTGGGGGAAGTGGCGCCTCAGAGGCACATGGTGGGTGCGGGGAGCCGCTGGCCAGGGCGGAGTGGGCCCTGCGGCCTGTCAGCCGCTGCCTGCTCCTGCGGGGGCAAGTGGGGGCTAAGCATGGAGCCGGCCGGGACCCCCAAGACAAGGGAACAGGAGGTGGTCACTGTCCCGGTGGGCTGCCCCCAGGCCTGCGCGGCCTCTGGGCCGGTGGTGCTCGGCCATGACCCCGCCCCCAGTCGCCCCCGACGGACCGCAGCTAGCACGCAACACTCCAGGACGATGCAGCCTCACCTGAATCCCTCCGCCTCCCACTCGAGAGCCAGGTAGAGCGCTCAGGTGCGGGCGGAGGCGAAGGGGGGGGGCTCTCAGACACCCCCGAGCCCCCCAGGCCCCTCCCTGAGCCTACTCCCGGCTTGAACAGGAGCCCCCGCGAGCACAGAGGTGGCTTCCAGGAGGTCCTGAAGGCCCCGGCCCAGGCCACTCACGCCCAGGAGAGACGCACCGGCCTGTCCTCACCACCCACCCGGGCCTCTGACCCCATCTTCCTCACTCTCGCCCCTGAACCCGGACCCAGGGGCCCAAGCCCCCTGACTGCCGCCCCAGCACACGAGAGGCGGGGCCGTGTCTGCTCGCCAGCCTGCCCGCCGCGCCAGCCCCCCGGGGCACCCTGACTCCCGCCATCCTCTCTGCATTTCACCCATGTTCCCCGTCTCCTCCCTTTGCGTTTGAGCTCAAAGACGGTGGGCTGCCTGAGCCGCAGGGGGCTCGGGCAGAGAAGCGCTGCCCACCCAGGCCCAGTGGGCCTGCAGAGCACACTGGCACCCAGAGGGGCTGCCGGGCTGCAGACCGTCCCACCAAACCACCCAACTTCTCAACAGCTTCCGGCCAGGAGCCAGAGCCCCTGGGCGAATCTCTGGCAGCTGCAGGTCTCCGTGTCCCGACGGGGGAGGGGCTGGGGTCACCTACCTCCTGGGCCACCAGGCTGGAGATGCGCACGGCCCGCCGCACCCGGCCCTTCTGGGCCCTGGGCCGCAGAGCGCCTGGCCCGCTCGCCTTCCCTGCCGGGGCCGCCGTGGAGGCCTTGGGGGCCCCCAGCCTGCCTGCCCTGGGCCCTGAGGGCCCCTCCAGCGCCTCACCCGCACCCCAGCAGCAGTCCCAGCCCAGGCTGCGCCCCAGAGGCTGGCGGCCTGGCTCCCCTTGCGGCCTCTGGCATGCAGCCAGGGTGGCTGGGGCTGGGCCCCGGGCTGGGGTCACCCTGGCCGTGAGCGTGGACAGCAGCCCACCAGACTCGGGATGCCCATGGCCCCCCGGTTCGGGCCCAGCTGCCAGGGTGCCGCACTCTGCCCGCCGCCAGCCCAGCAGCGGTGCCGCGTCGGAACCTCGGCTCCTCCAGCCGGCCCCTCCTCCTCCCGGGTCCCCACCCCCACCCCGCCCGCCGTGCCCGGCCAGGCCCCCTCCCCCGCCGCGGCTCAGGCCCGGGCAGCTCCGCGCCCCTCCCCCGCCCGGCCGCCCTGCCTGTCACCGCAGATTAATGATCTCCCCGACACCCCCGCCCCGCCGGTCCGGTGCCCAGGCAGCCGGAGTCAGACAGACACCCAGAGAGGAGCCCGCCGGGCGGCAGAACCGGCACACGCGCGGCGACATGCACAGGGCGCTCTGGGCAGGCGGTGCGGCTCAGGTGGGGGCAGACCCCGCGGGGCTGGAGGCGGAGGGGGCATGCAGCCAGACACCAGGCTCGGGCTCGGGCAGAGTGGGAATGTTCTGGAGCCAAGGCCAAGGGGCTGGAGACCTGGCAGGGACCCAGTGAGCCAGAGGCAGCAGGAGCAGGGGGAGAGCGAGGAGGCCTGCCGGGCAGTCCCGCGGGAGGCCGCAGGGGCACCGGACGGAGGGCCAGGAGCAGGATCGAGGCGTGGCTCCCCCTTTGAAGGGCCCCCACTCCTACCCTCCCCACCCCAAGCGCAGGATGAGCAGTGGGGTTGCTGCTGGCAGGGGGCCAGGCTCGCCCCGCCACCAGGCGGTGAGGGGCAGCACCGAAGGCGGGGGGTCTTCTCTGACCCCAATTCTGGACCTGACCTCACCCTACCTACACATACCCCACCTTCTCCGGGGCCTCTCAGACCACTCTCCTTCACCCCAGCTCCGGAACAGTCCCCCCATCTTGCTTACCCCAGCCAAAGAGGCCCTCACTGACCTGACCCCTCCACCCCCACCTTGGCCGCAGGCCACACCCACCCACCTCCAAGCTACTCCGAGGTTGGGGGAGGGGAGGGGAGGGGAGCCGGGCCCTACCTGGGTGACCTTCTCAGTGACATTGTGGGTCCTTTCCTTTATCTTGGGTGCTATGATCTCCCGGTCGCTGGTGGGCGAAGCCAGGAAGGGGTCACCCTTGAGGTCCACAAAGTTGAGGGTGATTTGGGGAATCTTGCTAATGGTGCGATAGCGCACGAGATCCGAATCCGACGTGGAGTTAAGCAGGCCGCTGCGCAGGGGGTGCATGGCCCCTGGAGTGGGGGGGAAAGCGGGGTCAGGGCGGCAGGGGGCAAAGGGCAGTAAATGACACAGCTGAGGTGGACAGCGGACCCTGCAGAGGCCAGGCGAGGGACGGGGCAGTCACTCCCTGCTCCACAAGGGAGTGCCATGCGCCAGGATGCCACTACGGGGTGACAGAGGAGGGAGCGCCTGTCGCTGGGCTCTGCTCTGGGCGCCCGGGGCCAGGAGGCCGCAGGGCACCAGAGCCTCTCCTGCCCTCCCTGCCCGCTGCGGTCCTGGGGCCGGCTCCATGGGCCAGCCCGGCGCTGCACGTGGAAGAACGAAACGGGATGAATGAACATTTAATGGCCACTTAATGGGATTAAATAAGTGCTTAATGGGATTTCCATCTCCCAGCAGGAGGAGGGAGAAGAGCCTGGGGTCCTGGAATGGGCTGGCCTGCCGCTGGGGGAGCGACCGGGCGGTTCCCGCGGGGTCGCGGCCCTCACCGGTGCTGGCGTGGCGCGGCGGCGGGGGCAGCCCGGCGCGCATGGCCTCGATGTCGTCGGCCGAGGAGGCCCGGCGCACGCTGGCGCAGCTCTCCCGGGAGCGCGTTCGGGCCAGGCTGCAGCTGGAGCCCGAGGCTTCCGGGTTGAGGCCGTGGGCGCGCGGCGACGGGTGCGGGTGCGCGCCGGGCGCGCAGGCAGGGGGCGAGCCGGGGCCCACGAGCGCGCGCCTCTCCTCAGCCGGCCCGAGCCCCGCCACGTGGTTGTCCAGAGCCGTCACCTCGTCCAGGGCCAGCGACTCGCTGCTGTGCGCCGCGGGCGTCAGGTCCACGTCCACCACCACGGCCCCCGCGCCGCTCGCGCCGCCCGCGCCGCCAGGCCGCACCGACGATTCCCGCGCTGTCAGCGCCAGCAGCGCAGGCAGCTTCAGGCGGAAGGTCTTGGCGCGGCCTGCAGGGAGAGGGGAGGCTTGTGGCTGTATGAGGGGAGGAAGGAAAGTGGGAGCCCTGACAGCTGGCCCCCCAACCCCCAGTGTCAAGTCTCACAAACCATTCTGGGACGGAAGGGTAGCTAAGGCTCTGATGATAAACCACCACTCCTTGGGCCTGGCACTGGAGGGGTGGGCTGGACAGTCACCATCCCTGGCTCTGGCCACTGCACTGGGGGTGTCCTGGCCCCCATTTTAGTCATGAGGAAATGGGGCCCGAGTGAGGCATGTGCCTGGGGCCACAAGAAAGGCCCAAAGTGACACGCCCCTGCTGCCTGTACCCCGCCCCGGCCTCTGTGGAACAGGTGGGGCCAGGGCTACCGACAGGTCACCTTAGGGTTTGCAAAACCACGACTCTGGAAATAAATTCAAATCAAACCCCAAAAGGGTCAGTGGGGGAGCCTCGGCGCCATGGGAGGCTGGGGTGCAGCCCCCGCGCCTCCGCCACAGTGAGCGGGCCCCTCAAGTCTCTTCTCAATTGGCCGCCGCAGGGGCTGAGCGTCCGGGAGCGGGGCCAGGGGCCAGAAACAGGGATGGCGTTCACGGGGGACGCGGTCTGCGGAGGGGGCAGCCCCCAGGACCAGCGGGCGATCCCCCAGCCCTGCAGAGCGCCAGGGTGAGAACCCAGCAGGTGCACCTGTGTCTCTCCATCCTGAGCCACTCAGGCCACATCCTCCGTGTTCTCACCCGCCTCTGAAGGGGCCCCCCAGTCCTTCGTCCAGAGCAGTGGCCTTGGGAGCCCCTTAGGGAGACCCAAGACCCAGGGAAGGAGACCACATGGCCCCGAGCCGGCCGCCACACTTACCCGGGGCCAGCCAGCTGGACGGGTGGCCACGGTGATTGGTGTCCCGGGCCGGGGACCCCGCCAGGTCGGTCTCCATCACCACCTCGAAGTTGAGGATGAACATGATGACGGCGCCGTCCTCATTCTTCACGGGCACCACGTCCACCAGGCACAGGAAGCAGCTCCCTGCGGGGCAGGGGGGACACCGCTGCACCAGGGCCCCTCTGTGCCGGGCAGAGGCGAGCAGGACGACCCCCCAAACCTGCAGGGGCCCATCCACTCCTGCCTGCCCCAAGCCTGAACACTGCCCCTGCCACCCTCCTGCGGGCTCTGCCGGCTTCGCCCTCGAGCAGTCAGCGGACAGTGGAAGGGGCTCTCGCCCTGGCAGACCCTTCTCCCGCCCCAGCGGACCCCTCTGGCGCCGCGCCGCCCTATTGAGCCGGACCGGGAAGTGCCGCAGGGAGACCAGGCACAGACGCTGCGGGGGACCTCGGGCTTGGGCCCCTGCGCTTGACCAGCGACGCACGTCCCTCCAGCCCTGCCCCCCTGGGCCTCGTGCTCCTCAGCACGACATGGGCGAAAGTCTCTTCTCATGAGCTGCAGAGATTAGTGACCGCCACCTGCTAAGCGGCCTGGCCGGGGCTGGGCACTCTGGGTGGGGAGCCGGGCCCTCCTTCTCCCAGGGCCCCCTTCCCGGGGCTCCACGCTTCAGTCACGGGCGGCCGACCGGGTCCGAGCGTGACCAGTAAGACGTGAGAGAGACCACGCTCGCCCAACCTCTACCGAGGGCCGCCGCTGTAACTGCCGAGCTTTACTGTGGCCACTGTTGCCAATTTCTCGTTGCGCCTTGTTTGTAAACTGCACCCTGCACGGGAATATATGGATAGGAACATAGCATGTGGAGGGTTCAGGGTGTCCGCCATTTCAGACCTCCACTGGGGTCTTGGAACATGTCCCCTGCAGGAAGGGGGACCATTGTCCTCTGTGCCCCCTCTTTGTCCTCTCTACCTTGGCCTAACAGTGGTGTCCTCCACAGCAAGGTGAGTTCGGAAGCCGGGAGCATTTCGAAATGCCCTCGAGCAGTCAGCGGACAGTGGAAGCATTTCGAAAGCTTGGCGGCAATTTGGTGTGGCCACCACGCCCAAGCCGTGAGGCCTCACTCACAAAAGTACTGATCTGTGGCACGTTAGCAATAAGGTGACCACGGTGTCAGAGGGCACTGCTTCCTGACCTCTTCTCCGTCTCCCCTTGTCTTTCTGTCTTGATTCCCCCCCAGTCTCATTCTCTGACCAACTTAGCCCCTCTACCAGGTGAGGTCAGCCCACCGGGCCAAATGGGCCAGGTCCACCTCTGTGCCCCGTCCAGGGCACAGCCCTGACCCCTCCTCTGTGCTGATTTCTCCGAAAGACCTGGCATGTGCTCAGGCTGCCCCTCAGGCCCAGCGCTGAGCCTCCGCCTGCAGGAAGTCCTCCTTGATACATCAGCGCCCTGTCTCTCCTCCTTCTGGGTCCTCTGAGGCCAGATCAGGCATGCTCCTCATCGTCCATCTTCCTTCCTTCCAAAGATTTCTTTCCTCGGCCCGCCTCTCGCCTCCAGCTCCTCTGCCCAGCTGGGGACCGATGCGGGGACAGGGCCGAGGGGGCAAGCAGGCTGCGATCTGACAGCTGTAGGATTATCACGTGAAGCAGACCCTCTGTCACCAAGGGCACAGGATGGTCCTGGGCTTCGGGACTGGGCCAAGAGGGGCTGATCAAGAATTCCGCACCCACCTCATCACACCCCAAGCCCGCAGGGCTCGGCCCGCAGGACCTGAGAGGGAGGGCTCTGCCTGGGCCTCCCCCCGCAGCCCCTTCTGTCCCCTGACCTCCAGCCTCTGACCTGGCCCAGCTGAAGCACAGCTGTGGGGTTGGGAGCTACAGGGGGCCGGGCCCAGCTGGAGACCGTCTGGCACCCAGACAGCCTGCCTGGAGTTTATGCCCTAATAAGGTGGTGGCCAGCGGCAGCCCGAACAGGGACAGGCCCTCGGCTATAGAGAGGCCACACACCACGACACCTGAGCCCTGCGACCTCCAGCGCCCACCCCTGCACCCCAGAATCAGGGCCCTGACTACCGGGGAGCTCATCTCCCGGATTCCTCGAGTCTGGAGCCCAGAGAGAGCCCACCACGGAGGGTGGCCGAGGGGTTCTGTCCCAAGGCCTGGGGAATCTCAACTTGAGGTCACAGCTCCCCATCCCCACTTCAGTTCAGGCTCCTCGGTAAGAAAACTGCATTCTGCCACCCGGGACCCCAGCACCCCAAAGTGTCGTCGTGTGTCCCCCCCCCCCCCCCCCCCCGCACTGCATAAGTTCTCGCTGCTGGCACAGGCCTGTGCGTAAGCTCGCGCATGCGCGCGCGCACACGCACACGCACACGTGCACACACACACACACACACACACACACACACACACACGGGCCCCCAGCCCTCTCCCCTGGTCGACATTCAAGGAATTTTTCCTTTCAAATAACCCTGTCAAAGCCTGGTTATTCCAAAAATGTGAACTGGAGCCCTGCCTGCGGCTGCGGGGGGCAACTGTGGGTGGCTCCAGCTGCTATTTCCAAGGGGACTGGAAGGAAAATGGGGGCCCCCAAGGTAGCGGGGTTTCTGCCTGCGACGCCCTGCAGGCCTGGTGGGGTCTTCCTGAGCCCCCTCCTCGCGCTCCCAGCTCCTCAGCAGGACTAGCCAGCAGCTGCCCCATCACGGGGGAATTTAGGGCCGGAGTCCCGGAGGGCAGCTGAAGATCATTCAGGCTGGGGCAGGAGGGGGGCAGGCCCAAGACGGTGGCGCTGGGCATCAGCACCCGCGCAGGGCATCAGCACCCACGCCCAGCAGCCTGCAGGCGCGGGGCCAGGGAGCCACACAACCTCACGCAGCTCCGCAGCAGACATGTCGGGAGCCCGCACCCCTCCGGGGAGCTCCCAGCGGGGAGAACGGTGCATCGCCCCATACTGGTCGGGCTCCCGCCTGCCCCAGTCCGGTCCAGGGCTGCCCTCTCCTGCCCAGGGCGGCTCCCCAGAGCAGAGGCCGGCCCCACCCCACTCCCTGGGAGCTCCGGCGGACCGCCTAGCTGCGGGTGCAGTTCCCTCGAGAGCCGCTCGGGGGCAGTCGCGGCCCACTCCAAAGACTGCCCGGCGCTGCCGGAGGAGGGACCAGGAGAGCAGCAGGCAGGGACTCCTCACTCCCCATGGAAAGTCTGTGGGCCACGGGTTGCGGAGCCAGGGTCCCTTTGCTCCTAGCGTCAGAATGACCTTGGGCAAGTGCGCTCTCTCCCTGCCCCAGGGCTCGTCTGTCAGGCGGGGTAGTCACCCCCACGCAGGCCTTAGGGGTGCAGGCCCCGGGCCAGGGGAGTGCCTGATAAATGGAGGGGGAGGAGGAGCGGAGAGGGCCAGGTCCGCAGCACTAACACCGCCTCCTTGCTCCACCCACCCTCTGCGCGCTCACGACCCGGCTCTGGGCGAGGAGCTGGACGCCCAGCCTGGGCCAGCCCTGGACGAAGCCCCCGCCCCCCCCACAGGCTAGCTGACCTCACCTGGCGTGAACCCCTGGCCAGCAGTCCACCCCGGGCATGGTCCTGCCCACAGCCCCAAAGCCAGTTTCCCACCTCTGGGGACCCCTGGGCTCCACCAGTCCCAGGCAGGAGCTGGGCCCAGCCTCATCTCAGGCTGTAGGGAGGGGTGGGAAGTGGGGGCCCGCGGCGACCTTGAGTGTCCTTGGGCACAGCCCCCAGGCCCAGGTCTCTGGCTGCTCCTGTACGCTAGAGGTGCTCACAGCTCTTGGGGGTGGCCTTGGCCCCCCACAGCTAGTCCCTGAGCACGCAAATGCGAAGCGCTGGGGCAACAGGAACGGGACAGGCTGCGCCAGCCCTCCCTCACTACCAGTCACAGGACCCAATTAAGAGCCCAGGAGGGGACCCAGGAGGCGAGAACAGCCCCAGCAAGGGAGCAGAAGCATCTGCCCCGGCCTGCAGAGGCCGCGCTCGCCGTGAGGCCGCGCTCGCTGTGTGACTGCAGGCAGGTCACCCGCCCCACTGGGCTGCCTCCCTGTGGGCACCTCCGGGACAAGTGATTCCCGCCCCGGGCACCAGACGAGATGACAGATGGCCTGGTGGAAGCTTCCAGAGCTGCGCCAGAGAGGGTGCCGGGTCCCTGCGGGGAAGGTGACCTCGGTGAGGCAGCCATCCTTGCCGTCGCCTCCTGGCCTCCCTCCCGGCAAGAGCGGGCCCAAAGTCACCCGAGGGCAGGCGCTGGGGCCGGGCAGCCCTGTCCGCCCCCAGGCAGGGCTGTCTCCGGAGCAGCCCAGGGCTGCGCAGTGTCAGGTTATATTTAGCCTGGTGGCGGCGACAGGAAGATGCAGCAGGAGCCGCTCCTGGCCGGGGGCCACTGTCGCTCACGCCCTCGCACGGGCGGCCGGGGCCTGGGGAGGCTGGGGCGCTGCGGCGCGACGGGTCAGGAGCCTGAGAGGCCAGCGTGAACGCGCGGGCAAGAGTGCGTGTGCGTGCCTGCGGGAGGCCAAGCCGGCGTCCCAGCACCAGGAGCCGGGGATGCTCGTGTCCAGGCACACGCAGAAAGTGGGAGGTGGGAGCGGGGAGCAGAACCCACTCACGGAAGGGGCACCCCAGACAGAGGCCTCCCTCAGCCCTGCAGCCTGCCACCGCCCCCAGGATATACAGCGCCATAGAGAGGATCCTGGGGGCCTCTGAAATCATCTAGACCCCCCCACCCAAGCCCACCGAGGGTACCTGTCTGCTCATCCCCCCCACCCCCGCAGCCTCCATCCCTCAAGAGCCCTTTCTAGAAACTCACTGGGCCTGCTGCTGCCGCGGTCCCCCAGGTGCCGCCACATCTCTGGGGAGCAGCTTCGTGGTCTGTAAACAGGAGGCGCACCCCATCCCCCTCACAGCAGGCCCAGGAAGGGGGAGCCAGGCCATGTCTGCAGGGGGTGCCGCTCTCAGGGCGTCCCCACGCTGACCTGCTCCTCCGGGAGGCCTCCACTCACCTCCTCCTCTCCCCGCCTGGAGTCTGTCCCCCAGCTGGTGCCCCATGCCTGGACACACAGGCTGAGTCCCACAGTGGTCAGCTGCAGCACCCCCGCTTGGCCACCTAGCTTCACTGGGACCCCTGCCCCCCACCCCCTCCACCTCTCCCCATCCTTCCAGGCCCAAAGGCCCCCTCAACAAAGACTTTCTCCATTGCTCTATGGGGAGGGGGCCGTTTCCCACTGAGAACGCTTTCTAGGCTGGCTTCCGTGTGTGCTTCCTCCCTCTCCCGAGTCAGAGCCCTGAGGCCAGGATCGGCTGGCTGTGTGGGCGGTTCTGGGCATGCAGGTGGACAGGGCAGCGGCCTGCGCTGGCAGTGGGTATGGACAGAGCCATCTCCCCCTCAGGCTGGGCGCGGACTGCCCTTCCTATGAGAATTTGCCTTTCAGGCCCATCCTGAGTCTGGCCAGCAGTCAGCAGCGGAGTGGGAGTTACAGTGTCCTCACGCAGCTACTCATCCTTCAGGGTCAGCATGGGGCCCGGGGGCCGAAGACCCGAGGACTCAGGAGAGGGGCTCGGCGGGAGCCGCACAGAGACAGCTGCAATATGTCCCAGTCTCAGCCCCTCCCAGCCCCCTTCCTCCAGCGCCCCCCACTCCCCGGCTTCTAGAACCCCGCTCCCACCTGGATCCATTCTTCTAACAGTGGCATACACCGGGGTCCGGGGAAGCCCTGAGAAAGCCCCACCCCAACTCCGGGCCTCACGTCCGCACGCAGCCGGCCACAGCTTCTCAGTCATTACAGGGAGAATCGTAACCCGGACCCAACCAGCGACGGGCTGTGGACTCCCACAAACTAATGGACAGGCCGTGAAGCCTCCTGGAAAGTCAGATGGAACATTCGTGCACCGCAACATATGACACAGACCCAGACATAAACAGGAGGGCTTCCTTCTCCCGGAGAACCACTAAGATTGACAGATGAACAATTAGAACTGAGCCCCCCTGGTGGCCTGAGGGTTAAGTCTCAGCGCTACCACCACAAAGGCCTGAGTTCGATCCCCGGCCAGGGAGATTCCCACGGGGTGCAGCAGACCTCTCCTGTCTCCCCACTGCTCCCCTCAGCAGTGGGTCTCAGTGGATCAGCCTGTTCTGCTCCCCACTCTGTCGCTGGTCTGCACCCCAGTTCTTCTACACAAAAATAAATAGAATTTTTAAAAAATAATTAAAACTAATAAGAAAATCCAGTTAAGCTGCCAGATCCAAGGTCAGCCAGCAAAATAGGCAGCCTTTCTCTCCAGCTGCATAAAGCTATCGAATAGGGAGTCCAAAATGAGGTCTTTTTCATAATAACAACAAAACTCTAAAGAATCTACAACTTGATGAGGAAAGCACAGGGCCGTGGGGGGGGGGGAGCACAACTTCGAGCGACTAAAGGACACAGAGGTGGGGAGGCAGTCAGGTGCTTGATGACAAATGTCACAAAGATATCCGTGCTCCCCAAATGAATCTATAAAAGGCAACCTAATACCCGTCAGGGTTCTAGTGGAATTTTTCTCTTCATGAACTTTGTAAATAAGAAGACACAAAGAGCGTGTCCCTCTTTGGGGAGAGAGAGAGATGCCCTTGCAGACGCGAAGACACAAAGGCCTCAGATGCTTCTCATGTGGTTTTAATGCAAAAACCAATAACTATTGGAAAGAGAACAGAGAGCTCAGAGGCACACCCAAGAACATATGGGGAGTAGGTCAGCGATAAAGGTGACCCCAGGAATCAATGGAAAGGAACAGGCTGTTTACTAGACGTGTTGGAAAAATTGGCTCCCTGCTCGGAAAGAAATACAACTTGATCCTCCTTGACGCTGGCCGGCTTGGGGCGCTCAAAGGCCCGCTGAGGGAGGCGAAACCATCAAGTTAATAGACGGAAATGGAGACCTTTGCCACGTGACGGTGGGAAGAAGATCTGAGGGGAGAAAACTTCAAAAGCACAGACAAAGCCGAATAAAAATCAATGCCTGTATCGGTATCAAAATGAAAGATACTTGTGGGATGAATTTAAAAGACGGCCAGACGAAGAAGACGCTCGAGGTCTCAGTTCAGGAGGCGTGGACAAGGACCCGGACTGGGGTGTTTACCTGGGCGAGCCTGTACCTGTAGCCCACGCGAGCTACGCTGGTGATCAAGGCTCAGAGACAGCAGCTCCAGAACAAAAACGAGCCAGGTATCTGAGCAGGCAATTCCCGGGGCCCCAAGAGCCACCGAGCCCCAGTGAGGCTTAGACTCGCGGGAGATCAAATAAGTGTCCGGGAAAGAGAGGTGACTTCACCTTCACCTGCAAGCCTGGCAAAAATGAGGAAGGTGGAGGGCCGAGGTGCAGGGAGCAGCCCTGCCCAGGGGCGTGGGGACAGCTGGCCACCTGACTAGTTGTCTTAGCAGCAGTTCCCGTCCTGGGGGTGCATCCTAAGGGCACCCGCACACGGGGAGCTACAGGGGCCCGGCTGCGGGTGTCCCCTCAAGGACGGAGACCGTCGGGGGTGCCTCCTGGGGAGCAGGGTAAAGAAGGTGGGTGCCCACAGGGCGCTGAGCCAGAGGGGCTGGAGGCATACCCCATGAGCGTGAACACCAGGCCACCATCGCCAGCACCGTCATTTCCATAAACTAATCCTCCGAGCGCCCAGACAAAACACACATTTGCAAGAACATATGTAAGCGGCGTTCACAGGAAGCGCGTTGGAATGGCTGCCTGAGGGAGGGTGAGGGACTGGGGAGTGAGACAAAGAGAGAAAGGGGGAAAGCAAGTCAAAGTGAAATGGGGGTGACAGCACCAATAGCATGGTTTCAGTGATGGGGGAGAGAAAGAGACGGGAGGGGTCCTGAACTGGCTCACAGCCGGGAGGACAAGGGAGGGGACACTGAGGCCTTGGGGCGGCTCCCCGCTGGCCGGGACGCGCGGGGCCTGGGAGAGGCCCTGCCCCGAGAGCTGCGCCGCTGCCAGGACACCTGGCCCTTATTTGCAGAGCCCTGGGCAGCACCTGGAGGACAGCGGGGCGGTCCCACTCAGGAACTGGGGAGCTGCGGCTCTCAGAATGCAAGCTAAAGCCCCAGCTTCTGGGGTCCCACCATGCCCCCCAGGCCTTCTGGGGCCAGACAGCCTGCGGCCAGGGGCCTGCCCACCAGCGCGGTGTGCTGGGCAGGAGCTGGGGGAGAGTACAGACAGGGCCCGCTCAGGCCCCGCCGCTGGGCACATGGGGCAATCCCCTTAGCCTTTCTCAGCGAGAGTCCTGCCCCTCTCAAACTCGGAGAGGCGCCGACTGGGGGGGCGGGCGCCACCTGCCATAAAGCACCCGTCCCAGCCAGCAAGCTGCCTGCGCAGTCTCAACAGCTAGGGCGAGCGGGCTGCGGCTGCCGCCACCCCCTCTGCTCTGCTCCCCCCAGTTCCTCTCTGAGGGGAGAGGCTGAGCGCCCCAGATGCCTGCCCCACACCCCAGGTAACAGGCCAGCTGTGCCGGCCCGCTTCCTCGGGCCCTGACAGCCTCTCTAGTCTCGCTGCCCTCAGCGCCCCCCTTCAATTATTCTAAGGCCCTGCGCAGAGGGAGGTGGGGCCCAGAGATGGGAAGTGATCTGCCCCAGGTCACACAGCAAGTGTACCCGAGTCAGAAATCACCCCCAAGCCACTGGCCCCCAGGGCTTCTGCAGAGGGCGCGCCGCCACCGCATTCATCCATGCGCTCACGCATCCGTTCGGCAAGACGGAGCCCCGCTCCACGTGTGAGAGGATAGACACTCAGACGACAGAGGACAAACGGGCGGGCGTCTGCCCTCGGGGAGCTGACAATCCCGCGGGGGAAGCTGGACGTGCCCGTTCTCCCAGAACTGTGCGCGAGGGAGCAGGGGTCCTGGGGGAGACCCCCGCCGGGCCCTTAGGTGCTTCTAGTCCAATTTTGGTTGATTCTCAACCAAACAGAGGAGAGTTGCGTGAGGTCAACCGCAGTGCACGGCACGGAGATTCCTGGGGCCCTGGGGACCCTCAGGACAGCAGGGCAGTGGCACCCACGAGCCTCTGCCACACTGGTCCCGTCCTGGGCGCCCCTCGGCACCTCCTCTTCTGGTCGTGACCCTCCCCAGCTGCCATGGTTTCTATTAAGCTCCCTGGCCCCAAAGGGCCATGTTTCTGTGGACTGTGTGCAGGGAGGCGGCGCGGGGGAGGCTGGGTCTGGAAAGAAAAGGGCAAATTCCCTCCCGAGCCACGGCCCCCAAAGAGGCACGCCAGGCCCCTCAGGCTGTCTGAGCACCAACAGGCTTTCCTGGGACCTCCCAGTCATACCAGGCCGGAAACCACCTGGGGAGAAGCCCAGCTCACACCCCACACCCCACACCGCCTTCCTGCCGCCCCACCTCACACCCCACACCCCACACCGGCCTTCCTGCCACCCCACCTCCTCGCTTCCCCAGGGCCCAAGGCCACCTTCAAACTCTGCTCCCATCCCAGAGCTCTGCACAAATATTTACACAGCTCCTGTCCGGGGGCTGCAGCAGACACAACACCAGGAGCCGCCCTCCCAACACGCTCCAGACCCCGACGGTGCTGCAGAGCGGTGCCCGCACCCCTCCGTCTCCGGGCCGAGCCCACGCGGGCAGGGCACCTGCTCCAGTTCCCGCTCAGGCAGACCCCTACCCCCAAGCCTCAGTGAGGCCTGCTGGGCGGAGAGAAGCGGCTGGGCTCGTGCAGGCCAGGAGGGACCAGCAGGCCCAGTGTCCTCGCCACGCTGCCAGCAGGTGCGCCCACCTGCCCGTCTCCACATCGCCCTGACGGGAAGGAGGGGCCACCTCCGGGGGACCGGCCCCCCATGGGTGCTAGGGAGCAGGCGGCCCTGCTGGTCTCCACCCCTCCCCCAGCCCCCAGCTCAGCTGCTGCAGAGGGGCCCTCTGACCCCGTTACCATAGCAACCGGCCTGCAGCTGGAGTGGAGAAGCTACAGACTCTGCTCTAGAGACACCCCCATCCCCACCCACACATGGGCTTCCTGGGGACACAGGGACATGGGGACCAGGCCAGGGTAGTCAGAGGTAGGGGGACCAGACAGACTTGGAGATGGAAACCCAAGGGGCGAGGGCACGGGCACAGGCAGCGGCATGGAGGAGGGCCCGGGGCGCCGTGAGAAGAGGGTGCAGGAGAGACAGGCGCAGGGGTGGGAGAGAGAGGCCGAGGGGCTGCGGGCAGGGAGGACGAGGGAGGGGCGCGTTTCCCCCATGCACAAAGGCTGAGAGGGTAGGAAGCCGGGGAGCAGAGAAGGGTGCCAAGACCAGAGGGAACCCAGGGACAGAGAGCAGGGGGCCTCCCCGAGGCCCGGGCTGCAGGGAGGAGCCGGCGAGAAGTAGCCTTGCTGAGGAGCCAGGGCCCGGGCCTGTGGGCAGGCAGGAACACAGGTGTGCCCAGCAGCACCTGCTGCGCAGCAGCCCAGGGTTCTGCAGGGAGGCCTGCACCCACCCCACCCTGCTGCTTCCGCCCCAGCGCCAGCTGCACCCCAGCCTGACATGCAGGGGCACAGAGCAGGGCCAGCCCCCGGTACGTGGCGTATCTCTCAGCCCACACACGCCACCGCCCCGGTCCCCACCTTCCAGCAGGCCCAGCAACTAAATAACGGGGCTGTCTGGCTCCCGGCCCTGACACTGCGCAGAGCTGGGCTGGAGGCACCGACACGGCACAGCTGTCCCCAGTAGCGTCTGCCAGCAAAGGCCCCGCCTCCTTCCCAGCCACCCACCTCCCTGGGGCTGCAGCCAGGGACCCTGTCCCCAGGGGCTGGCCCAGGCAAAGACCCTGAGAAAAGCCGGGACAGAAACAAGGTGGCACTGGTCTAGCCCTTCTCTGCCCAGGCGCACACAGCCTGGCCAGGCTTCCAGGGCCCGCGCGAGGCCTCTCAAGGCCACGAGGAGCGGTGGAGGAACTCTGCCTGCAGCCTGGACAGAGTGCCAGGACAAGGGGGACCCCCGAGCTGAGGGTCAAGAGCAGCCTATTGGCCAGCAGGAGACACCTGACCCCCCTGGAAACCACATGAGAGGGAGGAAGGGGCAGGCAGAGATGCTGGCGCAGCCTTTCTGGACCGCAGCCCCACCTGCAGCAGCAACCGTGAAGAGCAAAGAGCTTGAACTGGGCCAGGGCCCGGATTCCAGGCCCACTAGCACAGATCTCTGGTAACCAGACCCCGCTCCCCAGTGTCTCCCTCTGAAACTCGAGCAGGCCAGATTAAGTGAGCCTCAAGGTCCCAAGATTCCATGATTCCAGAACCTCTGCCGAAGGGGTCTCGTGGCCATCCTCTCCACAAGAAGCCGCCTGGGCAGGAGCGAGACCCACCCCCCAGGGAGACTCACACACATGGACAGAAGCTCTCGCGCCTGCTGCCAAGGAGCCCAGCAGGCACCCCAGAAAGGGAACAGGCCTGCAGTCACCAGCTTGTCCCACCTGACACGATCCGGGTGTCAGACCTGCTCTCGGGACTCCGGTGTCCAAGTGCTTCTCATTACATCGATGGTCTGAGAACTGTCAGAGTCGACGTCCACCTAAGGGAACGGGCAGTGGGCGCCTGTTGCCCTGGGGTGTCGCTTGGAACCCACAACAGTGGGGTAGAGAGGGTGGCACTATGCTCAGGCCCCACTCCTAGCTCTGCCCCTTCCCTGCTTTTTGACATCAGGAAAGTTTCTTACTTTTTCTGAACTTCAGTTTCTCTGTCCACAAAATGGAGATAAAAACAGTCTACTTCCCGGGGCTGTTGTCTGAAGAGTCCATGGGCGCGTGTGAGTGAAGCATTTAGCCCCGTCTAGCCTGCAGAAGCCACCCCCCAACACAGCTGTACTCATAGGCAGGCAGAGAGAAAAGCAGGTCTGCTCTGGTTAGGATTCTGGGGGGACATCAGTAAAAAAGCAAGCCACACTTTCAGAGTTTGCGTCTAGCCTCCCAGCCAGAACCCCCATGTGCTGGGAGCAAGCCCCCTTCCAGTACCGCTTCCCCAAAGCCAGGGGCCCCTCCAGTGCGGCCCAGGGATGTCAGGGCTGTGCATGCCTGCAAGAGCTGGGCCATGGGGTGGCCAGCCTCGCCCTGGCAGCCTCAGCCAACCCCAAGTGCGCAGGAGAGGCTCGGCTGCCCAGGGCTCCTGCAGCAGGAAGGTTCTCGGCAGGCACGAACCTCCCGCTCACTGCTCTCTCATCTCCCAGAGCCCCCCGGTGCCAAGACACAGAGCTCTTCCCAGCACAGGCCAGGAGCAGCAGGGTTGGGCCACCTGTGCGTAGGCTCGTGGCACTTGCTGGAGCCGCCTTTCCGAACCCCTGATACCTGCCGCCCAGCCCAAGTCCTGCGGCACACCCCCCCTCGCCCGCGCCCCAGCAGAGCCCACCCCACCAGGACAAGCGCAGGGTGGGAGCGCCGCCCCAGGCTCTGTTTATCTGCTCTCCGGAAGCGCAGAGCAGCTGGGCCGGGAGGCGAAGGCTGAGCGGAGACACCTGGCGCGAGAGGGGGTGGTGGGCGGGGCGCTCAACAGCTGAGACAAAGGGAACCTAGGCTTCGGGACCAGATGGGGACTGGACACACACCTCCACCAAGGGGCGTGGAAGGGCAGGAAAGAGGGGAGCAGGAGAGAGGGGGACAGGAGAGAGGCAGAGCGTGAGCCAAAGTCGTGGGTGGGGGGTGAAGGGGGCCGGGCACGGCTTGCCCTAGGGCGGTAGAGGCCTGTGGCCGGAGGTCGGCGCCCAGCCTCCAGCCTGACCTTATGTTCCCTCCATTCATGCCCGCACCTGCCATCCTGGCCGCGTCAGACGCCAGCCCACCCGGCTCAACGCGCCCACATGTGCCCAGAGAGGAAGGACCCAGAGGCGCCAGACCCACAACCCATCCAAGCACCCCCTGGGCCCCCACGAAAACCGAGCACCAGAGTGAGCCAGGCTAAGAGATTCAGTCCCCAAGCCCAGCCGGCCGCCCACCCCGCACACGGCCACCGCCCAGCTGGGACCACGCCCCCACGGGCGCACCAGCCCGGGCCCCGCCCCCGAGGAGGCCCCGCCCCGCCGCGCGCGGCCCCGCCCCGGCCCGCGCCTACCATCCTTCCGGTAGAAGGCGATCTCCACTTTGCGCTCCTCCGCGCCCAGTAGGGCCTGCGCGATCTGCGCGGCGGCGCGGCGCTGCGTGCGCGGCCCGTGCAGGAAGTCGCAGGTGCAGGGCCGCTGCATCACCTCGGCCCGCGAGTACCCGCACAACTCGCAGAAGCCGTCGTTGCAATAGATGACCGCGCAGTTCTCCACCCGAGCGTTGGCGATAATGAACTTGCGGCCTGGGGGGGAGGAGCGGGTACGTGAGCAAGGACCCTGTCTCGGGAGCTTCCAGCCCTGCCCCTCCCCCGCACTCTCCGGGCATAAACAGCCGCCCCGGGGACTCCCCGCCCCAGGGGGTTCGGGGTCCCTACCGAGGGCGGACGCAGCTGTGCCCGACACAGGTGCCTGGGCCAACCCGGCCGGGCGGCGCGCCCCCTCCCCCGCGGGCTGGCCGCCTGGCTTCCCCCGGGCAGGCTGCCAGCGGCCAGCCGCCCCCTCGCGCGCCCGGGGCCGAGGCCAGCCTGGGCGGGTGTCAGCAACGCGTGTCAGCAGCCGCGGCGGAGGGATAAACACTGGGCCTGGAGAGGGAGCCTGGGAAGGGCCAGAGATGGCCGCCAGCCTTCCCTTTGCACCCGCTCCTCCGGCTTCTCTTCTTGACCCCCAAACCCTCTCTAGACTGGGGGTGCTCCCAGGGCACTCCTTACCCGGGGGATCCCTAGGAAACTCCTCCCCCAGGTATCTGCGGACCCTACCAGGTCAGTAATTCCCGGGATTTCCTTGTCCCCCGCCCCCAGCGCAGTCCGAGCTGTGGGGAGTGGGCCCTGAAGAGGAGGTGGGGAGGCACCCAGAGCACCCCGCTGCCGTATCCCCAGTGATGCTGACAGCCCCAGAGGTGGGCACCCGCACCCTCGCAGAGATGAAGACAGGCTCCAGGGAAGTTCAGAGCATGCACTTTCTTGGAGCCTGTCAGCGGCAGAGCAGCTTTTGAACTTAGACCCATCTGGCAGAAGTTTAAGCTGAGGGTGACAGGCAGAAGCCAAGGTCATCAGGGCACAAGGACAGGAACCTGCGGTTCCAACCTCCGGAAACACCTGGCGCCCGGCACTGGCCTGAGACCCCGCCCACTGGCCAGAAGACAGAGGAGGAAAGGGGCCTCCCCAGGAGTGAGAGGTCTGCCTCAGCTGGCCCCATCAAGGAGCCCACTGGCCCCATTTCAGCTCGACTTGGCTCCCCCGCCATGCCTGCCCCAAGAGCCAGGCTGGCATCTGAGCAGCAGGCGGCAGGCAGGCAGCACCCCAGCCTGTGCCAGGGAACAGGCTCGGGGAGAAAAGCTTTTTACAAACGCCAAGGTTTCCGGCCACTTTCGCCGCTAATGCTGGGGCTTTCAGTGGCAGTGGGAACTCTGCCCCCTCCGGCTGGGCACCGGCCCGCCTGCAGAAGCCAGCCTCCCTCACCCCGGCGGCGCAGAATCTGGCCTGCTTCTGTTCCTTGGCCCTCCCTGACCCTGGGATCCAGGAAGTTATTTTCTGAAGTCGGGTCATCTTTAGGTCAGTTCCCAGGCCCCCCAAATCCCAGGCCGTCAAGCCCAGGAGTCGGGGCACCCATTAAATGGAAATCACCTGAGCCCGAGGCAGGCAGAGCACCAACCGCGTGTGCCAACTTTGGAGAGGAAAAGCCACCTGGCCCCCACTCCCAGGCCCGGAGAGAGGAGCCAGATTCTTCGAAGGCAAGTCCCACCCCCACCCCCTTCGCCAGATCCTGGAATACGGAGCTCAAGGAGCTCCAGGAGCCTTAAAGGCCCATTGGGCCTGCCCCCTCCTTCTCGAGGTGGAAACTGAGGCTCAGACCCATAAGGGAGTCGCTCAAGGTCACGTGGCAGAGTCACGGCAGAGAGGTCAGAAGCCGGACCCCAGCTCCCAGCCAGGTCCTGCTGGGCCTCCAGCCTGGCCTCCTGCCCGCCCCCTCGCCCCTCCACCGTGTCAGTCTCCTCCCCTGGAGATCATCTTGTTCCTCAGCCTCAGACAATGCTGCCCTGCGGGCTGACCCCCCCCAGCCACAAGCACACGTCGTGCTCGCGGGTCATGGGCAAGGAATGTCACCCGCTCCCGGCCTTGGCAGTCACACCCACCACGGCACATGCGGCCCCCCGGGACAGACACAGGCGGGGGCGGGGGGAGCGGACCCCACACCCAGAACATTCACGCACCCAGGACACTTCTGGAGGCCCCCCGAGCAGGCTGGCATCAGGGGTGCTGTAGCCCCCATAAAGAGCTTGGGGCAGTGCTCAGGACAGGAAAACCAACAGCATGGGGGCACCCCAAGGAGCCCCTCAAGGCCAGCTTCAGCCCATGACTGCCCATCACACGGGCCTTGCAGACGGCCCCCTGCTCTGGCGGGGTCACACTCACGGGACACTTCCACACCCACACCCCCAAGAGCAGGTGAGGTGCAGGTTCCACCTGCCCAGTTTGGAGTCTCCGGCCCCCGTCCACACGGACACTCGGAGGGCACACTGAGGGTCCCGCCCTGGCAGTGTCCACTCTCCGGTCCCTGCGCCCGCAGCCCCGCGCAGGTCGGGGCTCCAGGAGTTGGGAGGACCTGCACACGAGGTGCCACGCTCGCTGCTGGGAAGCCCGAGCTGAGCCTCCCGCCCGCGGCTCCACACCGGGCCCCTGGGCCCCCAGCTTCAAGCCTTGCCCCTGAGACCCCTGCCGGCGCCTCGGGCCAGCAGCCCCCACGGCCTCGCGCGCGGAGGCACCGGCCGGGCACGCCCCCCAGGCACTCGGGAGAACTCCGCCCGCGGAGCCCCCTCCCAGCCGCCCCCTCCCCCACTCACTCTGGCCCTCAAACTTGCGGATGATCGTGTCCAAGAAGGTGTTCTGCGGCGCGACGTGGCCCCTCCGCACCGGCATCCTGAGCCCATGGGCGGGCCGGGCGGGCCCCCACCCACCCTGGCCCGGCCCGGCCCGACGCTGGGCTTTGGCTGGCCCGCCCGGCCGTGATCCCGCCGCCCGCCGCCAAGCAGAGCGCCGGCGGGGCCGGGACTGGGCGGCGGGCGCGGGATCCCCGTTCGGCTCCGGGCCCGGCCTGGAGGCGCCCGACCTCGGGCCGCCCGGCAGCCGCACACCTGTCCGCCGGCCCCGCTGAGCCGCCGGCCCCGCGCCGCCGCGTCCCCGCGCCGCGCTCCGCCCGCCCCAGCGCCGGGCTCACGGCTCCCGCCCGCCCGCCGCGCAGACAGCCGCTCCGGCGCCCGCGGCTCGGGCTGCGCCTGCGGCTCGGCCCGGCCGCCGAAGGGTTAACGTGGCGCGCGCCCCTCGGGCTCCGGCCCCCGCCTCCCGGACCCCTCCCGCCCGCCCGCCGCGCGCCCGCAGCGCCGCCCTCTCCCCCCCTCCACACCCCGCGCGCCCGCCCTTCCCATTGGCTGAGCCGCACCGGGCGCTCCCCCCACCCCAGCCCCTCGCTCAGGCCGGGAGCCCCCGGGACTCGCGCGCCCTGAAGAGGGGGAAGGGACCCTTGGCCGGGGAACCGTGAGGACAGGTGCGATAGCCGACCTGGAGACGGCCAGTTAGGGGCTGGGGACCCCGCCCCAGACTTGAAGGGCTGGGGAATTTGACTTGAAGGGACAGGGCCTGTCCCTTAAACCCTGGCCCACCACCACGCCGAGCACCTCCTGGCACACTGGGCGGGAGCTCAGCGCTGCTGTGTGTGCAGGGGACTGGGCGAGGCCGGCCCTGGGAGGATGAGCCCCGCGTCTGGGGCGCCCCGGGAAGCATGCGGGGCGAGATGAGCCGCAGGAGGCCCGGGTTTGAGATAAGGGTGATGAGACTTAGGAGGGCTCTGCACTCAGCACGGGGCGCTCCTCCCCGGAGACACCCAGGTCTCAGTGGGGTTGTGGGGATCCTTGGGCACAGAGAGTGACATTCCGACAGGAGTTGCGGCCTCCTAGCTGCGAGATCAAAGAGCGGCCCCTGAGCGTGAGGTTCCAGCCTGGGGATCCCCGGTGCAAGCGGCTGCCCTCCCTCTGCAGCGGGGCTAGCCAAGCTGGCCCAATCGGCTGGCTGGGGCCCTGCGGCGCTGCAGCGGCCCAGCCCCTCGGAAAACCCTGGCCTCGCTGCAGGCCCCTCCCCCGGCCAGCTGGCTCGCCCCAGCTGCAGCTCCCTTATTTAGGCAAGGAGGCCTGAGGATGCTCAAGGGCGGGCCCGTGTCTGCCCCGCCGCCTGGCAGGGGTCTGGGTGAGGGTCTCAGGCTGGCCGTGTCCAGGCCTGAGCAGCCAGGCGGGCCTAGGGAAGGCCAGGGTGGGGAGGCGGGTGTGGACAGCTGAGCGCGGACAGGGAGGAGCCGGCAGCTGAGCCGACAGCCCGAGGTCCCCTCCCCTGCAGCCCAGATCTGGGGCCTGCCTAGATGGATGGGGCCATGTGGGGGGCCCTGAGGGCTTGCAGCTGCCTCTGTCCTTGCAGCTAGGGGGTGGGTCTTGTCACCAGGGAGAACCGTCCTAGGATGTGGGGGGAGGGGAGGAACAAAGGGCAGAGAAGGAAGCAGCGCCTGGAAGGAGGAAGGCCCAGAGCAGAGGTCTGGGGGAGACCACGCTCTCCAGGGCCTCACCTGGAGCAAAAGGACCAAAAGGACGCAAACGCCAGGGCTACTGGCCGGCAGATGACACCCTTTTTAATGTGCTGGTGGGTGGGCAGTGACTCAGGGAGGCAGCCAGTGGGAGAGGAGGTGGCTCCAGCAGCTGATGCTAAAAAGGACCAGAGGCTCTTGCCTGCGCGCTCTTCCCTCCGGCCCTCTCCATCGCCCGCAGCTGCCTCACTCTGTGCCCGGAGCCCCAGGGCCCTGGGCGCCTCATGCTCCCCTTCCTTTGCCATCTGACACAGGCAGGCCAACCCCTCTGGGAACCAAGGGGACCCAGCTGGCTGGCCCAGTCCCTCGCCCACACAGGCCCGCCCTGGGCGCTTGGTTGCCTGCCCTGCGTCCAGAGTGACTCACGTTCGCGTGGGTGTCCTCCCCTCGTGTCAGGGGACTGAGAGGGAAGAGCTGCGGTGAGGGTGGCATGGGGAGCGGAGAGGGCACAGGGGCATTTTCTGCAGCATTCCTTCTCCCAGACCACAGGAGGAGAGCCGGCCAGACCCCAGGGAGGGGACCGGTCACCCCGCTGCTGTTAGTTATGCGCCGAGCACCCGTGTCTCCGGGACAGGCCTCGCTCTGCTCCCGTTCTGTGGGAGGACAAAGGACCTTGTAGTCCCCGAAGAGAGGAGACAGGCTGAGACCAGCCAGGCCCTAGAGGGCTGTTCCGACTAGCTGAGGAAAGCCTGTGTGTGTGTGTGTGTGTGTGTGTGTGTGTGTGTGTCTGTCTGTCTGTCTGTCTCTCTCTCTCTCACACACACACACACACACACACACACACACACACACACACACATCAAACCCTAATGCAGATTTCTGATTTCCTGGAGGCTGAGGGTCCTGGGACAGGAAGTGGGGGCTGAGATGGGGCTGCACCTCCCCCAAAGGGGTCCTTCCATGAAGCACGGGTGCCCGGTCCAAGCAGTCAAGGGGAGGGAGGAGCTGATGGAGAGGCCTCCCCTGCCCACGCCTCCCACCACCCCCCAGACCCAGGAAAGGAGGGGCATGCTAACTCTAATGCCCAAAGCAGCCGGGCTCACCACCACGACCACCCCCTCACAGAGCCACTTGCAAGGACAGTTCCAGGGAAGAGTCCCCCTCCCAGGCCTGGGACTGAGGGGAGAGAGAGGCTGAATTGTCAGGGAGACACGTCAACTCCTCCTGGCCCCCAGAAAGAAACAACTTAGGGAGGAAAGCCTGGAGAAAGCATCCTGCCCGCCCCACTCTGCTCCTGCTCGGTCGGGGAGTCCGGCCGGGGCGTCCTGGGGGGAAAGAAGAAATGGAAGCTGTCCCTGCTGGCGAGCCCGAAGGAGCAGCCAGACTCAGCCAGAACCGGCCCAAGGGAGCAAGTGACAGTCACAGGAGACCGGAAGCAGCTCCAGCCAGACGGGAGAGAAGACAGCTCCTGGGGCGGCGGTCCCCCAGAAGCCCGGGGGAGCCAGAGCCCGAGGCCCCAAGAGCTGAGGCTGTAGACCGGCCCTTGCTGTCTCTGCAGCCGAGATGCTCACAGACGCCAGCCGGGGCGGGGAGCAGACTCAGAGAGACTGCGTGTTATTCCCTTAGGCGCGCGAATGCAGGAAGGGAAGGAAGGAGAGACCCCCTTCCAGCCCCCAGCCAGAGCCCCCCCACTCTGCCACGCACACGTCTACCTGCAGTGACTCCACCAGCCCTGGCTCGTAACCAGGGAAGTTCTCCTCCACCAACCCGACACCCACTGCGCCCGGACAGCTCCCCTGGCACAGTGACATCATGAATTCAGGAGCCCCGACTGCACATTCTAGTGGCATCAGCCAGTGTTTATGGGGGGCCTCTTATGCACTGACCCTGGGCTCTGGGCCAGACACCGGGGGACCTGCAGGGTGAGCCTGGGCTCCTCCCCCAGGACTCACGCTCCTGAGGCTGGAAGGTTGGTGGGTGCCAGGGCCTGTGCAGGCGGGGTGGGAGCTTGGGGGGACAAAGAGACGTTGTCCTTTCAATGGGAGGATGGGGTCGGGGGGCTGGCAAGAGGTTCCGAGCAGGTCCTGGTGGAGCAGTGGAGACTGGGCAGGGCAGAGGGATGACACGAGCAAAGGCACAGCGAGTGGCAGGTGGAGATCAGGTTTGGGGGCAAAGCAGTCTGGGGTGGTGGCGGAGCAGCGACAGGCTCAGAGGGCTGCAGCGGAAGGCTGAGGAGTGTGGGGCTGAGTCCATGTGCCAAGGAAGAGTGTGGCAGCATGAGCGTCCAACGCAGAGCAGCTGTCCTTGCACGGATCCCAGTGCAAAGCACCTACTTCATACACTGAAGTGAATAAATTGAAATTGTTGAAATGAATGTAGTATGTCTTATTTGCAGGACAGATATGAGGGATTCAATGATTTATTGCTACCTGCAGCCATCCCAACCCGCCTTGACTTCAACCAACGGCAGCATTTCATTGGCTCAGGAGTGTGCCACTTGGGCAGGTTCGGCTGGGCCTGTGTCCACCCTCCTCCCCCAGACTGGAAGTTTCTCCACTTGCCCTCGGAGGCTGACGCTGACTGTCAGCTGGGACCTCGCAGGGCCAGAACTCACGCACGAAGCCTTACCTGTGGCCGCCCGGCTCCCTCACAGCACAGAGGCTGGGTGCCTAGGTCAAGTGCCCCGAGAGCACCCTTGATAGCGGAGCCTCAAAAGTCACAGAAAGTAGCTTGTGTCATAATCACAACCCACCAGGTTCAGACAGGGGTGTAGACCCCGCCTCCGCAGAGGTGCCACTGACACCAAAGAGAAGCACAGGCCGTGGGCTCTAGGGCACCACCCTCCCGGACAAACAGACTCCGTCACACGAAGCCCTGCAGCAGCTCGGGGGCGAGATGTCGAGGGCTCTCACTAGGCCGGAGGTGCCGGAAAGAGCGTGTTTGGGGCTTCGGGAGGGTCACTAACCCTCACTCTCTTCACTGCCAGAGGAGCAGGCCAGGCAACCTGACCCCTGAGCACCTGTCCGGCCCTCACCACGAGCGACCCCCACGGCGACTCTGCACGCCCTTGTTCTCCACCCACCAGCGGCTCCTCCCTAGTCCCTCGGCACCCACCTCCATCTCCCCTCCTGCCCGCCCTGATCTGAGGGCCCTGGAGGCCTGCGGCGCTCCACAGATGCACCCTGCCCATGCCACACCCGTTTCAGAAGGAAAACAACTGTAGTGGGAGGCCTTTAAGGACAGGCAAGAAGCCCCTCACCCCTTCGGGCTCCCACACCACCCTGCTGTGCCCATTGCCGCAGGGCCTTCTGGAAGCAGAGGTGCGCGAGGAGAGAGAACAAGCAGGCATGAGAGTCTGGCCTGGCTGCTGCAGACAGTTCGCATGGGGGGGCGTGGGGGCTGAGGGAGCTGCACCGCCAGGAACTCCTGGGAGGGCTGAGTCGCCTGGGAGGGTCCTCTCAGGCACAGAGGACAGGAGTGAACATCTTCATAAAGCAAGATCACGGGAGCAGGCCGGTGTGGCCTCCTCCTGCTGCTCTATGAGAAAGGGGGTTCAAAGAGGAAGCGCTGAGAACTTAACAGCCCTCTGTCTCCTTGATTTAAGGATGGGGCTGTCCTCCTGGCACGAGAAGGCAGGGGCTCAAGTGAGGCTCCAGAACTCAGCGAGTAGCAGAAACTCCAGAATTGCAGAATTACATAAAAAGGGGTGAGGGGAAGGGAACTGGTGACCAGCGGGACAAGGACACCATGCAAAGGCTGAATGTGCCTGTATTTCTTCAAAATAATTATTTGCTACACACTACTATGTACCTGCCACTTCTAAGATATAGTATTGGGGCTGTTTCGTAATAATGCCCTCAGAGTTTGCAGAACCAGCGCACTGTTTTGACATAGACTGGGGATTTATTCTAGAGTGTCTTTGAGACACTCAGAAACATGAAGGAGCAACCGTGGTTTGGCGCCACTCGGCCTGACCAGCGGGGCAGCAGGAGATCCCGAGCGGAGGCGCTGGGCGCAGGCTCTGCCTCTGTCCACGGTGCTGAAAGCCCTCCATGCCAGGCTCCGCAGGAAACCAGGGAAGGCAGCTCAGGTGACAAGACTGGGGACCTCCTTGGGACACAGGGGATTAGACAGACATGCCAACCCGTGGAAATGCTTCTTCTAGAACTGGACAGAAGCTCCGGGAGGCAGCGCAAGGTGAGTCAGCGCCTCGGGTCTCACTTCCACAGACCAAACGTGTTTCGACCTCACCCCTCCTCAAGTTCTTGAGGTAAAAATATGATTCCTCCTCTGAGCTTTGCACTCGCGATGGCTGGGCTTTCCCTTGGGAGTTTCTGTCACTTTATGAAATATTAGAGTCATAAGGGAACTTTCATAATTGACATGAGAAAACAGAGCAGTGCAGACCTTCCTCAAGGAAAAGTAGCAGTCGGCAGGTTCTTTGTCCTGCAATTTTACCACACTACCAGTTGATATCGGGGTTTATGCACCATATTTAACAAGAGCTAAAGGATGTATGGAACCCAAGGTGTGTGTGTGTGTGTGTGTGTGTGTGTGTGTGTGTGTGTGTGTGTGTGTAAGAGAGATGCAAGACCCAGAGGTCTCTAGATAAAGAAGTGGCTATGTAAACTCCCAGAACTGTGCCGTCTGCAGAATTCAGAGCCTGCACCAGCTCGAGTGGGGGCGTGAGCACAGGAATGCTGACCCAACATGAGTTCAATATCCTGTGGGGTTGTCATCCCAACCCACGGATGAACTGACAACAGGAAGAGCCAGAGAAGAGAGTTCAGGTTCAACCATTATCTCCCCGATCTTTTCACAATTATCCAATATTTCCTACATGCACCAGGCTGTGTGAGGCCCCTAGAAAAATACAAAGCCAATAACCCCTCCCCTGGCCTTAAAAAATTTGCAATTAGTTGGGTATAAAAGACACCAATGCATGAATAGACAGTGTTATAGGAACCTGACACAAGTCATGGCAGCCAACAGGGGAGTCGCGTGGCCCTAGAGCCCACATGCCAAGAGGTGGTGCCCGCCACAAATTCCTCGACTTAAAAGTAGGGAGACCAGGCTTTGCAGCTGGAAGGGGAAGAGGGGCGTGAGAAGGAGCAGGGCCTTTAAGGAGAACTTGACTGAGCTGAGAACAGCGGTCAGGACCCCGCTGCCCCTCTGGAGACTCACAGCCCAGGGTGGAGCCTTCTCATTGGAGGATAAACCTGGTAAGGGTGTGAAGGTGACAGCAGAGACCGATCACCATGCAGGTGATTCTGTCTGTACCCAGAATGTCCAGAGAAAATTTGATCTTTGGGATGGAAAAAAGGGTTCAGAGAGCTCCCCCTTCTGGATCCACAAAGCAAAACACCGTCCCCAACGCCCCTCTGGGAACTGGGGATGGCCAGTTCCTACAGTCGCTTGGTGGGTGGTTAGGAAGGCAGACAACAGAAAGGGGGCCCAGGAAAGGCCCAAGTCACGGCCAGCAGCCTGTCGTATTTGCTAGTTTCTGGGCTGGTGGGTGAAAGGGGCTTATCAATCCTTCTCTCAGCTGGGAGGGCAGGAAAAGAGGCGAGATGATGACAGAAGGTGGGTCAGGGTCTCTCAATATCACAGGCCAGTAGGAAGGATATAAAGGCTTCTCAGACCACCCTGGTTTGGCTGAGAGGCAGGAGGAAAGAGGTTCTGCTCAGCCACCCCCAGAATTTCCGTGCTGGCGCACTGATGCTCAGAGCCCGGCTCCCCAGGGCCCCAGCGCCACAGCAACCACACCTGGAAACTGGGCCAGCCTGAGGGGTGGGTGGAGAGAAGGGGGAGAGGGGAGGGGCGGGGCAGCCCGTCAGACTGGCCCCAACAACCACGGCCTCTGCTTCAAGTCCCCACGGCCTGAGACAGGGACCCCACAGCCAGCATTCGGGAGACCTCAGCCGGACCTGAAAACCACCTTGTTTTCATGCTGGACCCCAAGAATGAAGGGAGCTTTCAAGTCCTCGTGGATGTGGAATAGGCACATTCACGCTCATCCCGGTGCTCTTGGTGCAGTCAGCTTTGGAGGGGTGGGGGCTGGAGGAGGAAGGAGGGCAAGGAGTGAGTGCCAGGATACACTGCCACGGGCACACGCGCATATACACACGCACGCTCTTACACACATGCATGCACACTCAAACACACATGCACACACATTGTATAGACACACGGACACACATCTACATGCACTCAGTCACACTTACACACGCCCCACATGCAGTCAGCTCGGGGCAGAGCTTCCACAGTCAGACACTAAAGCTCCAGGAGGATGCAGGCCTGGGGTTACCAGCTGGGGACCCCCAAAGACCCACAGTCACATCACTTCCAGGGGAGTCCTAGGGCTCTGAAGGCCTCTAGGCTCCTCGACTTTCCCGCCAGTCTGAGGGGCGGGCAGCAGCAGAGCCTGCAGAGCGGGGGGCCATCTGCCCTGGGGCCCACCTGGGTGATGGGGGCAGCCCTCAGCTCCAGCAGGAGGCCCTGCTCCCCACGACACGCAGCAGGTGCCGACTGCCGCCCCTGGAGCTGCAGGTGTCGGGCCGCTGTGCCGGCCTCGGTGGGGCACTTCGGTGCTCACACCAGGAGCTGTGCAGAAGCAGGAGGTCCCCCAAGGGAAGGCACCCGTGCTCCTCTGGAGTCACAGAGACATCATCAGCAACCTAAGGCTTACGCCAACAAACCACTTCAGGTGGCAGAGGACCAGGGTGGGGACTCCATGCCAGCGGGGTCCCAGCGGGGTCCCAGCCGCCGGCCTGCGGTGCTTCTGGGTCTGATCTCCAGAGACCGGGTGCTTGGCCAACCTCTTCTCTCAGCTCTCTGCTGCCCCCATGTGGTTTCCGTGAAAAGGGCCGACACAAGAGAGCCCCTTTCAGAAAAGCCACCTTACCCCCACGCAGCCCCAAACCCTCAGGTCCTCCCCAAATGTCCAGCCCCCACCTTGCAACCTGGGAACGGAGCAAAGCTGGTGCCCCCAGACACCGTGTGAGTTACATCCTGAGCTGGAGGTGGCCCCCTGAGCCCAGGGCTGCCCCCGCCTGCTTCCCTCCTTCCCCTCAGCTCCCCACCCAGGTCTTGCCAGCAGGCAGGAAGGAAGCCGCTCATAGTGGGGAGGGTGGGGCACTTCCAGCTCACACCGAACAACCCCGGTTGGACTATAAAGAGTCAGGGCCTTCCGCTCTGTCACCAGCTGCCCTGGAGCGCTCCCCCCGCTACCCCATACCCCCTGCCAGCCACCGCCCCACCCACCACCAAGGTCAGGCCTCCCAGCCCAAGCCCAGCGCAGCGTTTGGCCGGAGAGGGAAGGAAGGAGCAGGGCTTGCCACCCTCTGAGGGAACAGGGCGCGAAGGGCCCTCACCCTCGCCAGCCAGAGCCCGTGGGGCTGGCACATGGCCTGGCCTCCCCTGTGGCAGAAAACAGCTGCTCCAGAGGCTCCCCAAGGCCCTTCCCGCTCGTGACCTCCCAACTTAAAATTAAAATTATTTCCTATGGATGCACTTCCAGTACTGCAGGTCTTGAAATTTTGGTGGGGTCCAGAAATTATTCTTGAAATTGCAATCTCTGGTCAGAGAGTCAGCCAGTGAGAGGCACAGGTCTTACTCCTTCCCGGGGACAACTGACAAGAGGGCGGCAGAGTCCAGAGCTGCGTCGGCAGCACTGCACCAATACACCGCACCGATACACGGAGCCGTGGCGCGGGCTGCACCGCGCAGGATGCTGCTGCAGAGAGCAAGACTCTGGCCTTTGTACTGACAGAGAAGGGGGCTCAAACTGAACCCTGGATTTGGCTTAAGGGAGGGTGAGTCCGCCGATGTACCCCGACCCCCCACCCTGGCTCCGATCTTATTAACAAGGCCCCGCGGGTCAGTCCCTGGGCACGAGCACATCCGAGACCGCCCAGGCGCCCCATCACGCCTCGGGATGGGGTCCCGCTGCTCCAGGGCGACCCAGCGGCCGCTCTTGTCCAGCTTGAAAGGAGCCTTGTAGGCTCCACCCACCCACTAGGGCTGGGCAGAGCCCTGGGGTAGCAAAAGACCCCTGCCCAGGCACGGGAGAGTCTAAACCCGGCAGGATGGCCACGGGGCTGGGGTGGACAGCCGCGGGCGGAGCCAGGACGCACGGGGCGATGCTGGCCCATCCCAGCAGACGGAGGAGGACGTCCACCCCCAGCCCTGTCTCGATCTACTTTCTCTCCCCCTCTGGCCCTGCCTGGCTCCCCGCCCAGATCGGACGCCCATGCAGGTCTTCATGCTCCTTTCCCCCTGTACCCCCACCCCTCCACCGCACCCCAGAGTGGCCACATGCCTCGGGATGCAACCCCCATGTGCCCAGGGAGTGTCTGCTCTGGGGCCCCCACCCTTCCCCCTTGGCCCCTTGCTGTTGCCCGCCAGACCCACCTGGACTCCCCGCTGGCTCCCTTCTCGGAGTCCGCTCTCTGCGGCTCCGGAGCGCAGCTTCGGGCCCCCAGGCCCACGCCTTGCAGCTAAACACACCACTGAGGCACCCAGTCTGGGCATGCGGGACCCAGAGGAGCAGGGCTGGACTGGGGTCTGCCAGAGCACAAGTTCACCAGGAGAGAAGCCACAGGCGGCACGAGCTGCCCGCGGGCCGCCCCTGGGTGAAGCAAGCCCCGGGACCCCGGGCCTGGTAGCAGGTGACAAGGAGCAGCCCAGGGGACGCTGAGGCGGGAGCACAGGCCGCGTGGGGCCGGGCTCCGAGGAGCACACCCAGAGGGATGAGAAGCAGAGAGACTGACAGGGCAGCGCCTGCAGGAGAAGGAGGCGGAAGCCTCTGGAACGGAGTTCCCGTTGTCAGCAGGTCTGACGCTGACGAGAGAGGGAGGAAGAAAGTCTCGGGCCACAGGGAACCCCAAGATCTCACCAGGCCCATGGGCACACCACAGAAAGGCGCTATGGAGGAGACCGCCGGACAGTGGCGAGCCGTGCACCCCACAGCTCAGGTCCTGCGGCTTCCGGGGAGCACGCGGCCTTGGGCTGACACCGGGTGCCTTCTGGAGGTTGCTGCCGGCTGGGCTCGCCTGCAGCTGGGACAGCTGGCAGGGCCTCACAGCGGCCACAGCTGGTCCAGGAGGAAGGCGAAGAACTGTGTTCTTCAACCAGAAGGCAAAGGAGAGGCAGCCAGGACAGCCTCAGGCCCGCGAGACCCCGGGAGGAAGCCCGCTGGTCTAGCACAGGGTGTGAGCCACTGATTTGGGAAACCGAGCGCTGGGCCAGGCTGCTGCGGTGGCCTTGGCCTTGGGTGGAAGGTTTCAGGGTGAGCCAAAGCATGAGGTAAGCCCCGCCTTTGAGAGGACCTGGCAGCACTAAGGACACAGATGGGGTCTGGGGCCGGGGCCAGGGGGCCACAGGGCGTTGCTCAGGGCAGAGGCGCAGGTGGCCAGTCAGGAGGGTTTGGCATCAGCGCCTGTGGCCGCCTGTCCCCGAGGAGGATGCCCACAGCTCCACGGACCACAGTCTGGAACAGAAACTATTCTTGGCCATGTGCACCAAGATGGTGGCTGGATGGAACCAGAAATGGGGGCTGTGCACCGCACACTGCGGGTGCGGAGGCTGAGCCTCAATCCACCTGCCTCTGGGCTGAGCGCTGCTCACAGCCCTTTGTGGGGAGGCAAAGCTCCCTAGGTGCCCCGGCCCTTGGGCCCCCACCCCCAGACTGGCAGACCTGCCTCTGCAGTGTGACCCAGAGCCCCCAGCATGGCCTGCCCCTTCCGCGATCCGCCCGCCCGTCCCAGCCCAGGCCCACCCAGCCTTATCCTCCACTGCCACAGAGGAGTGCGGCCAACACAAATCTCCGTGTTTGTTTGTCTGCCTGTCTGCCTCTCCCAGCTTCTGCCCACCCGTCTCTCCACGTCCGCTTCTTTCTCGAAGTTTCTCTTAGGCTCTGCAGCCTCAAATCTGTGAGGTCCGGCCCTCTGTGGCCCCAGAGGCCCCGCTCCCGGCCTTCCTTTACCCCCGGAGGGCTCAGAACTACAACCCCCCAGGGCACCCTGCGAGGTGTCTGGGAGTGCGGGTGTGCGCCGTCTGCATTCTGGGACTCGTAGTTCCCCGGCCCCGTGCGCCTGCTAGGATGCCCGAGCTCTCGGGGGCCTGCGGCTGGCCTGGGCTGGGTCTAGGGCTGACCTGCCCCCCCGGGAAGCGTGCGTCACTAGACGACAGGGTGGGGGTGGCGGCCCAGGATGGCAGCTTCCTGCTCTTTTGTGTCCCCCACTTGAGTCACGGGGGCGGGGGTTCCAGGAAATTGGGACTGGGAGGGGAAGGGATACCCTAATGCCAGGCCCAAGGACAAAGGGTCACTGCACCCTGGCCCGTATCCCCTAGACCCCAGAAGGATTGGAAGGTGGGGGACCAGGAGCACTTACATGCAGGGAAGGCAGCGAAGGACAGTGCCCAGCGCTCCCTCGGCCACTGGGTCTGGGCACCACCCTGCTCCTCACCTTCCGCCAGGGCCCTCAGCACGGGGCGTCCCGCTCCTGTCTGTCCCTCTGGCTGCCCCCCATTCCAGGCCCCTGTGCCCCAGCTCCTGCACTCCAGCCCCAGGCCTCCACCAGACACCTGGGTTCCCACTTATCAGCCCCAGTCCTCCAGCGGAACCCAGGCGTCCGGCCCCCCACCCTCAGGCCAGTGGGCATGGAGCCGAGGCTTTAGAGCCTCCCAGAGGCCTTGTTCCTGTCCCATTGTGTGTGCGGCGGGGCGGGGCGAGGCCAGCCCAAGAGCCCCCTCCCACCGCCCCCTCCCCTTCCTAAGGAAAAGGCCGGGCTGTGCTGGAGGGAGAGGCAGAGCTGAAGCGGCCGGCATGGGCAACTTGAAGAGCGTGGGCCAGGAGCCCGGGCCACCCTGCGGCCTGGGGCTGGGGCTGGGCCTGGGGCTGTGCAGCAAGCAGGGCCCGGCCTCCCCGAGCGCGGAGCCCAGCCGGGCCCCAGCCCCAGCGCCGCCGCCTGTGCCAGATTACAGGTGAGGGGCACCCGGGGGGCTGAGGGGCAGGGCAGTGGCAAGAGGGGCGGGCGGCCTGCGGCCTGGAGCTGAGAGGGCTGCCGGCTGTAATGCAAAGGAGTGATGAGCTCGGACAGAGCCTGATGGGGAGGGAGGCCCAGGCGGGTCCAGGATGGGCGCCAGCGGGCAGCAGGTGGATGGGCACCAAGCGGGCAGCGTGAGGACGCCGGACGCGGTGCAGCCGTGACTGCCGTTAACCTTGAGCAAGTCACTCAACCTTCCAGGCTCTGCGTCTATAAACAGAGCTGTGCTCGCGGCGGGGGGTTGCTGTAAGTTTCTAGCTCCCAAAATCTTCCACCAAAAGCCATGATTATTACCAGAATGACAGAGCTGGGGGTAGATCCAGGAGGGTGGCAGACGGGCTGGAAGGAGGGCAGCCCGGCCTGCAGACTCAGCCCTTGGCAGGAGGCTGAGAAGACAGGAGCTGGCGCCCCCCACTGCACAGGCCCTCCCCTGGAGACCCACCCCAATACTGTCCCCGCCGTCCCCGCCCCCCGGGGTGGCCTCCCTGGGGCAGAGGCCCCGGAGGCCAGCGGAGGCCCAGTCCAGGCAGGGAGGCCAGGCTCGGGCAGGTCCGGGGAAGGGGCCAGGCCCCGGCGCAGGGGCGCACCGAGGCTGCGGCCCTCCCTTCCTCCGGCGGCCGGCCCGGCAGCTCTGGGAGGAAGCGATAAGGCTTCTGAGGCTTCCCTTCGCCCGAGCTGCTGTCAGGAGGGGCGTGAGCTGCGCAGGGCGGGAAATCTGGGCCGCTGGCTCCCTGCTGGGGCCCACTCCACACCCCCACCTTCATGGGGCTCCTGGCTCTAGGGGTTGGACACGGGGTCCAAAGGGGGCGAGGTGGGCCAAGCCAGGGCGGGGCTCCGGGCCAGCGTCCACAGCCTGCGTTTAGCCGAGCGGCAGGGCTGCTGGAGTCACCGGCCAGGGCTGGAAGGGCCAGCCGGACCTGGGGCTCGGTCATGCAGCCACGGGCCCACCCAGGGGGAAAAATACTGCTCCCTCTTGGCTTCCAACAGCCCCCCGCTGACCCGGCCCCCGGAGGGGCCCAGGTTCCCCCGCGTGAAGAACTGGGAGGTGGGGAGCATCACCTACGACACGCTGAGCGCTCAGTCCCAGCAGGTAAGGCCGAGTCTCCCTTCCCCGGGCCTGGGTCGGGACAGCCGAGTGACGTCCCCCGAGCCGGCCCCTCGCCTCCGAAGAGGGGGGAGACTGGGGGAAGCAGAACTGCTAAGGGAACGCTGGAGACTGGTGACCCAGCCTCCAGACCTGGCCCCAAGTCCAGCCCAGCCTCACCCCAATTCCAGCCTCAGCCACAGCCTGCACCACACACCTCCCCAGCCCTCCCACCCTCAGCAACTGGCGGGGTCGCCACCTTCGTGCTCCTGGCCTCACCATCACCCCAACCTCGACATAGGATGGGCCCTGCACCCCCAAACGCTGCCTGGGATCCCTGGTATTTCCTCGGAAACCGCAGAGCCGGGCCTGCCAGGACCCTCCCCCCGCGGAGCAGCTGCTGAGCCAGGCCAGGGACTTCATCACCCAGTACTACAGCTCCATCAAGAGGTGCGCCCCCTGCAGCCGCGGCCCCCAGCCACTCCCGCCCCCGACAAACGCAGAGTCCAGCCTAGCAGCTGCAGCCAGCCCGCAACACTCGCGCCTTGCCTGGAGGTCTCCCCCAACCTGCTGCCATCGCCCTCTCCCCCCAGGAGCGGCTCCCCGGCCCACGAGCAGCGGCTTCAGGAGGTGGAGGCCGAGGTGGCGGCCACAGGCACCTACCAGCTCCGGGAGAGCGAGCTGGTGTTCGGGGCCAAGCAGGCCTGGCGCAACGCCCCCCGCTGCGTGGGCCGCATCCAGTGGGGGAAGCTGCAGGTGTGCGGCGTCGGGGGCAGAGGAGAGGCCGGGAGGGCGGGGCTCCTGAAGCCCTGGCACCCCGAGCGGCAGGCAGGGGCCGCCCCTCCCCTGGGCGCGGGTGCCGGGAGGGCTGTCAGCCCAGCAGGAGATGCGCCCCCAGCAGCACCTGAGGGGACCCCTTGGGCGCCACTGCCAGACAACAGGAGCCGCCTTCTGCCAGGGTGCAAGGAGTAGGCCTCACATGCCCAGCCCGCCCCCCACCCCAAACACCACTCCCTCCCGGCCCCCTGCCCGTGCCCGCCTCACACCCGCCCATGACTCAGGCAGTCTGGGTTACCGGAGCAGCCGGTCTGGGACCTGGGCCTCCTTCGCTTAACTGGCACCAAGGACTTGCAATAAAGCCACAGGCTCAGTAAAAGCCCAAAGGGATCGACGCCCCCTGACCCTTGAAGCCCTCCAAAGACTGGCTCACACTGAACTCCACTCCAGGCTGCCCCCCACCCCCGCCGTCACTAACAGTCTCCTCCCTCAGGCGGGAAGGGCCCCGTGTCCTGCTGGCTCAGTCCAGCCTCTCCGGAGGGCTGCTCCGGCCTCAGGATGTCTGCGGGGCAGGGTCTCCGAAGTCTCCCTAGTGCCGCCACCCCCTTCCCAGCACCACGGTGCCCCCAGAGCGAGCTGGGTGACCGGTGGGGTCACCAGCCTTTGCTTGAGCACTGGGTAACAGGGGACTCCCTCCCTACACCCTGGGTGGCCACCCCACCTGTTGGTGACTGGTCCCCACTCTGCACCAGTTACTGAGTCAGCTTCTGTAGGGATGGGGAGACTCGTGCCCCCAAAGGAGATAAGGAGCAGACGAGTCATGCCGGGGCGTGTGGGGTGCAGGGCAGGAAGGGGAGCGAATGGTCAGGGAGGATCCCCAAGGAGAAAGCGCCCCAGCTCACAGCGAGGACACCCCAGCCTCCTCCCACAGCTGCACCCTCAGCTTCTCGCCTCCCTCTGTCCCCGCCCCCTTGGCCGGCTCAGGTGTTCGACGCCCGGGACTGCAGCTCCACGCAGGAGATGTTCACGTACATCTGCAACCACGTCAAGTACGCCACCAACCGGGGCAACCTCCGGTGAGTGCGCGCCCCCCAGGCCCCGCCCCCGCAGCCGGGCTGGGGTTCTGACAGCTCTGTCCCGTGCCAGCTCGGCCATCACGGTGTTCCCCCAGCGCGCTCGGGGCCGCGGAGACTTCCGGATCTGGAACAGCCAGCTGGTCCGCTACGCCGGCTACCGGCAGCAGGACGGCTCTGTGCGCGGGGACCCGGCCAATGTGGAGATCACTGAGGTGGGCACGGAGAGCCGGGCGGCGGAGCCCAGCGGGAAGGGCTCTGCGAAGAGGGGCGGCCCCTGCAAAACCGGGTCAGGGGAGCGCGAAGCGGGGCCCCGGTGAGATGCGGGAGGGAGAGGCCAAGGAAGGGGGCTGGGGCCGGCATGGAGCAGCCACGGGGCCTCTCCGAGACGAAGGGCGGGAGCGACAGGCGGAGGGCCGGGAGCAGGGCCCAGAGACGCACGCTCAGACCCGGCGCCCCTCGCAGCTCTGCGTGCAGCACGGCTGGACTCCGGGGAACGGCCGCTTCGACGTGCTGCCTCTGCTGCTCCAGGCCCCCGACGAGCCCCCAGAACTGTTCACTCTGCCCCCCGAGCTGGTCCTCGAGGTGCCCCTGGAACACCCCACGTGAGCACAGCAGGGACTGGTCTCAGGGAGCACCCTGCCCTGGGGGGAGGGGGTGGCCAGGCTCCGCGGGGGTCCTGATCCCACCCCCACCCCCAGGCTGGAGTGGTTCGCCGCCCTGGGCCTGCGCTGGTACGCGCTCCCCGCAGTGTCCAACATGCTGCTGGAAATCGGGGGCCTGGAGTTCCCCGCGGCCCCGTTCAGCGGCTGGTACATGAGCACCGAGATCGGCACGCGGAACCTGTGCGACCCGCACCGCTACAACATCCTGGAGGTGCGCCCTGCGGGGTGGGCGGGGCGGCGGGGGCGGAGCTGCAAGCCCCGCCCCCTCCGCCTGCAGCCTTTGACTCTCAAATAGCGCCACGGAAAGCCCACCCGCTGGAGAGCTGGGCCTGCCAGGTGCTGCTAAACCAGAATTCAGAGGAGGGCCCTGCGAGGGCCCAGGCGGGGCGCACAGGGATGGGGGTGCAGGAGCTGCCGGTGAACAGGGCCTTATTTGCCTAGGATAGGATCAGTAGCGCTATAGCTTCCCTCGGATTTTCAAAGCACACTTTGACCCAAAAGATGTGGAAAGTTATTTTAAGGGAGAGATTAAGACCCAGGGCTGAGCCGTGACAGGCCCAGGGCCCCTGCCTGCTCTGTGGCGCCACTGCCCGCAAGAACCTGTGGTGGCCACGCAAGCACCCACCCACCTCCCTCAGCCCTTCCACTCACAAGCTGGGGACGGGCTCTCCGCGCACTCCCCACACGGCTGTCCGTACCAACGCGTGCGCCCCGCTCCAGGACGTGGCCGTCTGCATGGACCTGGACACCCGGACCACCTCGTCCCTGTGGAAAGACAAGGCGGCGGTGGAGATCAACCTGGCGGTGCTGCACAGCTACCAGGTGCTCGCCCGGGCTGGCCCGGGGGGCCGGCGCAGGGCGGAAACGGCAGGAGACGGGGAAGCCCTCAGACCAGCTGCGGCAGCCCGCCTGCGGCTCCAGGGGCGCAGCCCACACCGCTGCAGGGGCTGCTGGTGCGGGGCCGGCCAGTGTGTACTGAGCAGGAATTCCGGCCCCCGGGATAGCCCGGCTGTTTTGTTTGAGGGATCCACTGGGTTCCGACATGAGTTCCAGCATCGAGGACATGCAGTGTGAGGAAACTAGCGCCTGCTGGGTACTTCTAGGGGATATCGAGTCTGGGGTCTTTTGGTTTGGCGGGCACACAGACACCGGACGCGGGAGCAGCTGGACTTGGGGTATAGCCACCCAGGCTGCAGTTAGGGGTGACATCGTGGGTCAGCTTAGGGTTGGAGTGACAGTGGTGGAGCTAAGCCCATCCCCCCACAGCTGGCCAAAGTGACCATTGTGGACCACCACGCCGCCACGGCCTCCTTCATGAAGCACCTGGAGAACGAGCAGAAGGCCCGGGGGGGCTGCCCCGCCGACTGGGCCTGGATCGTGCCCCCCATCTCAGGCAGCCTCACCCCTGTCTTCCACCAGGAGATGGTCAACTACGTGCTCTCCCCCGCCTTCCGCTACCAGGTGCCCGCCCTGCCGGCTCTTGCCCACTAGGCAGCTCTCAGGAAGCGGCTCCAGGCCTCCAACCTCTGTCTTCTTTACCCCCCACCACCCCTGCAGCCAGACCCCTGGAAGGGAAGCGCCGCCAAGGGCGCCGGCATCGCCAGGAAGAAGACCTTTAAAGAAGTGGCCAAGTAGGTGCCCCGGGGGGCTGCCCTTCCCCTCCCCCCCCCCAGCCCCCTGACCAGCCCCTCCCGCAGTGCGGTGAAGATCTCCGCCTCGCTCATGGGCACCGTGATGGCGAAGCGCGTGAAGGCGACCATCCTGTACGGCTCGGAGACCGGCCGCGCCCAGAGCTACGCGCAGCAGCTGGGGAGGCTCTTCCGGAAGGCCTTCGACCCCCGGGTAGGGCTGAGCCCGAGCGGCAGGGACCTGGGAGGAGGGGCGGTTCAGCCGGGTCTTCAGAGGTGCCCGGGAGGCCAGGAGAGCGCCCGTCGGGGCCCATGCGGAGCCCCAAGACCCACGGGGATCCAGAGGGCCGGTCGTGGCTGCACTTGCCCTGCAGGAGCAGGGCCCAGGCCAGCGGCGACGTGGCCACCTCCCCCACAGGTCCTGTGCATGGATGAGTACGACGTGGTGTCCCTCGAGCACGAGACGCTGGTGCTGGTGGTGACCAGCACATTCGGAAACGGGGATCCCCCAGAGAATGGAGAGGTGAGGCCTGCCGGGAAAGGGGCGATTCAAAATCGGGGTGAGGATCCCAAATCTGCTGGCTCCCCCAGAGCCGAGCATGGTCATTCTGTTAGGACCCTGAGCCCCCGCTGCACCCCCCAAACCCCAGTGTGTGTCCCCCAGGCGTCTGCATGACCAGCACAGGCCAGGTTCATGGCGGCTGCTCCCTGGCTTGTGGGCCGGGCCTGGGGCATTGACAAGGGAGGGAGACGGATCCCCCTCCCCGATCCGCAGTGTTCCTGCTGCTTCTTAACAACAGGGAGCACTGTTCAGACGGCGCCACGATGAGGTAGCTCGGCTTTCTGAACAAATCTTTAAAGAACCGAAAGAATTAGCGTCCCACCCTATGTTCTCTATTATTGGCCGCTGTCTCCAGTTGCTCTGCCTCTGGCTGCCCCTCACTAACTTGCTCCCCAGGCTTTAACTGCTTCAGGCTTTTGGGGATAAATGCCCTATGGCACTGAGTGCCCTCTGGCGCCCGGAGCGGCTGGGGTTCCTCCCCCGCCTGGCCATCCATCATTCCGGCCTGCTTCTAAAGAAAAACAGAACCACGCACTTTGGTTTTGGTAGCATCAGGCATCATTTACACCACATGACCCATGACTCTTATCAAGATCTAGAACATTCCATCACCCTGGAAACCCCCCTTCCCAGTCTCCCCACCAGAAGCCACCCCAGTTCTGACGTCTGTGTCTGTGGGTCAGTTCCGCCTGCTCTAGAATGGCGGAAGTAGGGGTGTCCGGTGTTAGGGCTTGTCGGGGCTCCCCCGCGGCAGCAGTGAGCAAGCGCGGCGGGTGAACACAGTTTCCCCTCCTGCTGACAGACACTTGGGCTGTTTCCAGCTTTGAGCGATGACGAATAAAGCTGTTATGAACATTCCTGTACGAGGCTTTGTGGGCTTATGTTTTCATTTCTCTTGGATAAATACCTGGGAGTAAAGCTGCCGGGTCACTGGGTGGAAGTGTGTGTAACTTTAACAAACACTCCCCAGCAGCCACGACGCCCAGCCCTCATGCGGTGTGCGTCTGTGGATGTACATCTTCCCAGGTGTTCAAGAGGGGAACAAACCTGGGCATACAGCCCGTAGGAAGTGGGCTCTATCCACCAGAGACACAAACCAGAATATTTATAGCAGCGCTGTTCCTAAGCCCCCATGCTGGAAACAATTCAAATGACTATCAACGTGCAGTGGATAAATGGGGGTACATTCGAACAGGGCATAGCAGTGTGGGGGGGATGACCACTCAACAGCACAGACGAATCTCGAAGGCACGTAGCATGAAAGAAGCCAGACAGGAGAGTCAGACCTTAGAGCTCCGTTCCAGTAAAGCTCAGAGTTGGGCAGAACTGACCCTCGGGGGGATCGGTCACCCCAGGAATGGGGCATGCGATGCTGACCGGGAGGGGTGTGCAGCTGACTTCCAGGGTGCTGGGGGTGTTTCTGAATGGGTGCCAGTTACCCGGGTAGGTCCGGTTGTGAAATCTGTAAGACTGTAGGTGACAATGCGCTTTTCTGTCTCCTGTCTGAAAACCAAGGCCCGCTAGGAGCTGCTAACCCCGCGAGTCTGCTGGGCCAGACGCATGAAGCTCTGCCTGCGCTGAGAGCAGGGGGTCGCGCTGAGCCGGGGGCCTGGCCGGGTTGGCTTCTCCCCAAGTCGGGGTGGTTGCGTGTGGGCCAAAGCAGGTTTAGCGGCAGCGTGCAGTGCGGCTCGGCCTTCTGGCAGCTGTCCGTGTCGTGGTGAGCGAGGGCTTCCCCAGCCGGCTGACGTTGAGGGCCAATGACGCCAGGGTGGGCAGAGGTCGGGAGAGCGCAGCCGCAGAGGAGGACTTGATGGCCCCATCAGGTTTGAATCCTGGGGTTTGGCAATTCCACATCTGGGCGCGCCCTACTGAAACGTGCTCAGAGGCCCCGTGTGTGGAGCAGGCACTGTCCTCAGCCTCGGGACCTGGGGGGGGGGGCGCGTCGTGGCGACAGAGCGAGACTGTGAGCGTGGGGGGCTGGCGGAGCGGCCCCACAGTGCCTGTGGCTGCTTGTTCCAGGAGCCATGAGTACAGACACCGAGTCCCAGGCAGGGGCACTGGTGCAATACTAGGGGGCGGGGGCGCCTGGGGGGAGCAGGTTTTCTCTCTTATCACGCTCCACACCTTTGCTCTGTTTCCAAAACTGACCTGAACAAGCAGACACGCGGGATGGCTTTGAACGATGCACACCTGACACGCACAGCAGCACCTGACACGCACAGCAGCACCTGACACGCACAGCAGTGCTGTGACGTCAATCAAATAAACACAGGAATGGGGGGCGGAGCCAATACTGCCCTTGAAAGCTTACAGATAAACACAATTAAAAGTTACAAACAACAACACGGGGGCCCACCCGCAGCTTGGCCTTCGATGGTCCGAAACGCAGCAGAACTGACCTGTTGTGCCGCTTCCCGGCAGGGCTTCGCAGCCGCCCTGATGGAGATGTCGGGGCCCTACAACAGCTCCCCCCGGCCCGAGCAGCACAAGTGAGTGGGGGTCTGGGGGGACGGGGCTGGGCGGTGAGGCATCTGGGGCCACCACGGGAAGGGGGCCTGGCACGCCCCCCTGCGGCCCCCAACTCACCCGACAGCCGGAGGCGCTGCCTGGGCTGCCCCCGCCACCCGCTGACCTGAGTCCCAGGCCTAGGGTCAGTCTGGGGGTCTCCCCCAAGAGGGGAGGGGGCCCAGAGGCCCCGGGGTGCTGGCGCCCCCTGCTCTGGAGAGGAAGACGGAGCCCACGGCGGCAGCTCCGGCCCCCCTGACGCCGGTCTGTGTCCCCTGCCCAGGAGCTACAAGATCCGCTTCAACAGCGTCTCCTGCTCGGACCCGCTGGTGTCCTCGTGGCGGCGGAAGAGAAAGGAGTCGAGCAACACAGACAGCGCGGGGGCCCTGGGCACCCTCAGGTCTGGGCCCTCCAGAGAGGAGGCCGCCGGGAGGGCAGGAGGCCTGGGCGCCTCCGCTGACCGCTCCCTGCACCCCAGGTTCTGTGTGTTCGGGCTGGGCTCCCGGGCATACCCCCACTTCTGCGCCTTCGCACGCGCGGTGGACACACGGCTGGAAGAGCTGGGCGGGGAGCGGCTCCTGCAGCTGGGCCAGGGCGACGAGCTGTGCGGCCAGGAGGAGGCCTTCCGGGGCTGGGCCCAGGCCGCCTTCCAGGTGAGCCCCGGTCCTGCCCTCCCGGTCAGGCCCGCGCCCCCTCATTCTGACTCACCCACCCTGGACCCCAAACCCGCAATACCGAGGCTGGGGGCCGCCCGCTGTCCCGATCTTGCTTGGGTCTCTGCTCCCTCCCTGTTTCTTCCCAAATCCACCTTACTTCTCCCCTGCACAGCCAGCCTGTGGCAGGTCCCGAGTAGTGGACAGCCGGGCGGGCAGAGGCAGGCGGGCCCCTCCGTGGACGCAGGCTGAGCCCCGTGACGGCCGCACAGAGGGACAGGGCCCGGGTGGGCAGAGGGGGGGGAAGGACGGATGGGGAGGGGGGAGACGAGGCAAATGCTGAAGCTGAGACCAGCAGAGAATGACAGGAAGCCAGAGCCAGCAGGCCTGGGGGTGCCTGGACCGGTGGGCGCAGGGGGGAATGCAGGGTCGGGAAGGCTGTGACTTGCGAAGCCTCAGCCTCCTCAGGGGCCGCTCGGCCTGACTCCTCCGCTGCAGCCCAGCCAGCCCCCCGCCCTCCCCGCCCGTCCCCAGGCTGCTGGGCGGTGCTGCCTCTCCCCACGGTTCCCAGGCTCCGCCCTGGTGGAGAGGAGGGCACCCTCTTCGCTCCTCACCTGGCCCAGCAGGAGGGCTTGCTGGGAGGGCACCTGGGGGAACAGACAGGCCCAGGAGGGGAGGAGGGAGGACGGAAAACAAGAGGAAATACTGTAAAGACAAGTGGTGGGAACCCGGACGCTCCGGGACAAGAGAAGGTGCGGGGCGAGGGAGACAGGCCCAGGGCTTCCAGCAGGAAGGCTCCCGGCTGGCAGGGCGGCTGCAGTGGGGGTAGGAAGGAAGGGAGGGGGTGAGGAAGGAAGGAAGAGATAGAAGACTTCACACACACAACCGGGAGATTAACAGGACTGCAATGTGGGGTGGGAGGGGGGTGACCTTGGTGGGTGAAGCCTAGGGCTGGCCAAGCAGTTTGTGGGGCTTGTGCCTGAGCAAAAACATACGCCCTGGGGGGCCCCTCCAGGAGAGAGAACAGCCTGAGGCCCCCCCAGGGCCCCCCAAAATTCGTGTCCAGCTCCAGCAGCACTTCTGGGCTTTCCAGAAAGTGTCTCATTCACCCTCCACGGGGCCTAGTGGGGTGTAAAGAGGGAAAGAGGCGCACAAACTGTTCCGAGGCCCGACCTGGGAGGCCCGTGGCAGGCCCGCCACGCCTCTCAATGTCAGTGCTCCCTGGGACGTGAGCCTAACCCTCACCAGGTTAAGAAACTGGGGCTCACACGGCACCCCCTCAGAAGGCAGTGGGGGCCCTCCAGGTCCAGCTAGACCACCACACTGGTCCCCTGGGGCAGGGGGTGCTCAGTCCTCACCCAGCCCCACACCCCCAGGCCTCCTGTGAGACGTTCTGTGTGGGAGAGGACGCCAAGGCAGCCGCCCGGGACATCTTCAGCCCCAAGCGGAGCTGGAAGCGCCAGAGGTACCGGCTGAGCGCCCAGGCCGAGGGCCTGCAGCTGCTGCCAGGTTCGGGCCTGACTCCCCTGACCCTGCTGGCCTTTGGGCTCTCCGGGGCCCCAGCCCGGCACATTCGGGGGCCAACAGCTCTCTGGCTGGGTCTCAGCTCGCCCCGCCCCCCGCCAGGTCTGATGCACGTGCACAGAAGGAAGATGTCCCAGGCCTCCGTGCTGTCGGTGGAAAACCTGCAGAGCAGCAAGTCCACGTGAGGAGGCCGCCTAGCCCCCACCCCCGCCGCCCCTCCCCCGGCCCCAGCACCCCCTCCCGTCCCAGTCGGCTGCCCCCTTATAACTGCCCCCCCACCAGCCGGGCCACGATCCTGGTGCGCCTGGACACTGGAGGCCAGGAGGGGCTCCTGTACCAGCCGGGCGATCACATCGGCATCTGCCCACCCAACCGGCCCGGCCTGGTGGAGGCGCTGCTGAGCCGCGTGGAGGACCCGCCGCCGCCCGGGGAGCCCGTGGCTGTGGAGCAGCTGGAGAAGGGCAGCCCTGGTGAGGCCACGTCTGGGGCGCCCAGTGGGAACTGCCCCGGGGCTCAGGACGGGCAGAGGCGGCCCCCCGGGTTCCTGACTGGGCACTGCCTCTCGGCGGCCGAGCTACCGCCTGCCAGTCTGGCCCCTTTCTGAGAACCTGTCCCCAGGCCACCCCAAAAGGCTGTCTCCTCCTGCTGAGCATCCCCCAAAAAAGGTCGCCCTGGTAGCATAGCGGGTCTGGAGCTGGGGTTAAATTTAACTGGGTGGGGGAGCGGCAGGGGAGCCCAGACCAGCCCAAAGCAGCCAGGGGCCCCCAACACACAGGGGCCTGCACAGACAAGCGCATCACTGCAGCGCAAGGGACGGCAAGCCCTGTCCAGCTCCATCAGCAACGCCAGCGGCGCCCTTTCCTCAGTGCTCCCCTGCACCGCCCTAGGTGGCCCTCCCCCCGGATGGGTGCGGGACCCCCGGCTGCCCCCGTGCACTCTGCGCCAGGCGCTCACCTTCTTCCTGGACATCACTTCCCCGCCCAGCCCCCGGCTCCTGCGGCTGCTCAGCACCCTGGCGGAGGAGCCCAGCGAACAGCAGGAGCTCGAGACCCTCAGCCAGGTGGGGGGCCCACCCTGTGGGGAGCAGGGGCTGGTAAGGCAGGATGAGCTGGGGGGATGGGAACCCCCAGCCAATGTGAATTGGGGTTTAGGGGTCAAGCTAGTAATTCATCTCTGCGTTCACGTTCATCGAGAGCCTACGCCCAGAAGTGCTCTAGACTGAGGGGGAAAAACCCCACAAGGCTCAGCTCTCGAGGGCCAAGACGGAGGTCAGCAAGCCAGGCTAGGGGACCCCAACCCAACACGTGCGCCCTTCCAGGACCCCCGTCACTACGAGGAGTGGAAGTGGTTCCGCTGCCCCACGCTGCTGGAGGTGCTGGAGCAGTTCCCGTCGGTGGCACTGCCGGCCCCCCTGCTCCTCACCCAGCTGCCCCTGCTCCAGCCCCGGTACTACTCGGTCAGCTCAGCACCCAGCGCCCACCCCGGAGAGATCCACCTCACGGTGGCCGTGCTCGCCTACAGGACCCAGGGTGAGGCTACAGACGGGCAGGGGCAGGGCCGGCCACACGGCAACCCCGGGACGGACGCTCACCGGCTCCGTCTCCTTCCCAACCCCGCAGATGGGCTGGGGCCCCTGCACTACGGAGTCTGTTCCACATGGCTGAGCCAACTCAAGGCCGGAGACCCCGTCCCCTGCTTCATTAGGGGGTGAGTGGGGGATGCAGGCAGAAGGGGCACCAAGAGTCCCTCCAGCAGGAGGAAGTGGCACGTGGGTGGCCTGGGACAGATACAGGAGTCGGCAGGCACGGGGTGAGGGCGGCAGCTCTGGTGAGGGGTGATGCAGCGGGGGGACCCTTAACACGTCAAGGACAGGGCGTTCCCTGAGCCACTGCAGCACTTTGGCTAAGCTCTGGGCCCTGCGCTAATTTGGGGCTGTGTTCAGGTGTGCTGTGTCCCCCCCCCCACATCCTTGGGGGCAGTCTGAGGTTGGCAGGCATGGCACCCTGTTCAAGAGCAAGTGCCCACTTAGTCCGGGGTGAACTAGCTGGGTACCACAGTCATCACTGGGAACTCAGAGGAAGCAGAAGGATCTCAGGACCCCCTTTCCGTTTGCTGGGTTCAGAAGTCTGGCTCCATCCAGCAGCCGGGAGCCAAAAGACTCCAGTGAGACTAAGATTTCCCAGAGGGCACCAGCAAGGCCCGATGCCCTGTACCCACCTGGGAGGCTAAAGGACAAACTCCCAATCTACCGAATACAAACCAAATACCAACGTGAAGGTGATGACAAATAATCACTCAACAAATCTATGACCCAAAGGCCGTCCTCTCAGCCCTGTTTCTAAATCTGCTCGACCGAGACAGCAAGACACCTTTGGGTCCGGGTGGAGCCATGTTCCCTTTGACCCAGTCAACTCCCAGAGCCCCCCGGGGTTGGGGAGCTGCTGCCAGGGCTCCACTCACCTTCCCTTACTGGGAACCGGATGCTGGCAGGGGAGCACTGAGAGGCGTCAGCCCCTTTCCAGGGGGAGCGGAGTCCCTTCTCAGCCCCACCTGAGGCTGGTGGGAACGGGGAGTAGGGAGGCAGATGGGAACTGACGGAGTCTTCCGCTAGGGCCCCCTCCTTCCGGCTGCCACTCGATCCCAGCCTGCCCTGCATCCTGGTGGGCCCCGGCACGGGCATCGCCCCCTTCCGGGGATTTTGGCAAGAGCGGCTGCATGACATTGAAAGCAAAGGTGAGACTGGGGGCCAGGGAGTGACTGGAAGGCAGGAGGTAGTCACACGACCTAGGGACAGAGGGTGTGGACTGGAAGGCAGGAACTCAGTAGGAACACGGACAAGGAACTGACCACAAAGGTGAAAAGAAGTTTATCAGGCCAAGAGGGAGGGAGGCTTCCTGGAGCGTGGCGCAGTGTGGCCACCGGGCTGGACTAGGGAAGTGGGAAGGGAGGGGCTGGAACCCGGAAGACATAACCGCTGCCAGTGGAGTCTGGACTGGGCCTCGGGGCTTGAGGACGCTGTAAGGTGTTCAGGTTGTGCCGGGGGCGGTTGGTAAATCCAAAGAAGAGAGCTGCGACTGTACAGCAGGCTGCAGGTGTGGGAGGACATGGGTGGGGCAGGGCCGCATAAGAGTCCCAGAAGTGTGTCACCTGCACAAAGGGCAGGAATTCTGTCAGGAGCCCCTCCTTTAGCACAGGGGCGACTCCACCTCCCGTGAGCTTTGCAGATCAGGCGTGTGCCAAAGTGTCTGCAGAGGCCCTGCCCTCTTCCCGAGGCCAAACAACCAAGAGTGGGCCTCTTCTGTGGGCAAATCTCCACAGTCAGCCTGGGCACGGGGAGCCAGTGGGCGTGTCCCTAGGGCCGTGCCCCCTGGGAGAGGAGGCTCTCCCAAGCCACGGTGCTGCTTGCAGGGCTGCAGCCCGCCCCCATGACCTTGGTGTTCGGCTGCCGATGCTCCCAGCTCGACCACCTCTACCGCGACGAGGTGCAGGATGCCCAGCAGCGTGGGGTGTTTGGCCGAGTCCTCACCGCCTTCTCCAGAGAACCCGACAGTCCTAAGGTGAGGGACCCTGAAGGGGCGCGGGGATAACCTGAGGCCAGGGTCGAGGCCGATGTGCGTTTGCAGCCCCCACGCCGCCACGCAACAGGGCTCAGAAGCCCGCCGCTCGCTCCCTCAGCAGCGCCCACGGACTGGAGGCCCCTTTAGGCCTGCGCACCCGCGCCCAAGCCCCGCCCCTCGCCGGCCCCCCCAAGCCCGCCCCGCACGCGGGCCACACCGAGCGGCCGGACTCACGCAAGGCCCGGCCCCTCCGCAGACGTACGTGCAGGACGTCCTGCGGACCGAGCTGGCCGCCGAGGTGCACCGCGTGCTATGCCTCGAGCGAGGCCACCTGTTTGTCTGCGGCGATGTCACCATGGCAACTAGCGTCCTGCAGACGGTGCAGCGCATCCTGGCGACAGAGGGCGACATGGAGCTGGAGGAGGCCGGCGACGTCATCGGCGTGCTGCGGGTGCGGAGGGGCGGGGCGGGACGGGACGCTCGGGGGCGGGGCCGGCGGGACGCTCGGGGGCGGGCCCCGCTCCAGCTCGGATCTGCGACTCGCGACTCGGCTCCGAGACGCCGTGCTCTTTCCCGCAGGATCAGCAACGCTACCACGAGGACATTTTCGGGCTCACTCTACGCACCCAGGAGGTGACAAGCCGCATCCGCACCCAGAGCTTTTCCCTGCAGGAGCGGCGTCTGCGGGGCGCGGTGCCCTGGGCGTTCGACCCGCCGGGCCCAGACACCCCGGACTCTTGAGAGCCCGCTTGCTGTCCAGCCCAGTTCCTGCGAGCGCTGCCGTCGGCCCCCCTGGCGCTGGCCGCTCCTGTCGGCCTGCCCAGGACCACCGCGTTGCCCTCCCCTCCCGGGGTGCCTCCCCGCGTCTGTCCAGAGTCTGCCGGGACTCCCCTTATTCCAGGATTGAGTGGAAGTGTCTCTCCAGACCCATTTCCCCACCTACATCTGGCGGGCCCCACCCCCAGCAGTGGGGTTCCAGAGACTACAGGTTACCCCTTTCGTCCTCTTTAGGTGAATTTAGATTCCCCTCGCCTCTTTCAGAGGTGTCTTATTCTTGAAACCTAATCTTTAAATCGATCAAGTATTTATTATTGAAGATTCACCATAAGAGACTGGATCAGATACTCTTAGAGCTACTAAGATACCTAACCCAGCCGGCTCGATTAAAATGACAGAACGAAGCTTCCTCTTCTTACTGGCGCGGAATGGAGGGCGAGTTCTTTGGCAAGGAGTCCCCTGCGCTGATGCTGATTTGAGAAATGAGGTTTCCAGCCAATCACAGGCACCAGTGGTCCCCTCCTGCTCTTAACTGAGAAGCAGGGAGTTGGGAGGGCAGAGACCACAGTCCCAAGCTGTGCAGCGTGGCTGGGCAACCTCTGATGCTGGATTCAGGGACAACCTCTGCTGCTGGACTCAGACAGGATGAGGAACCCAGCCGGCTTCTTAAGACATCAGACCAATGCTGAACTCCAAAAACAGCCCTCCCTGGAGTCTCCTCACTCACCAGTCCCCACGAGTTACCCCCTCCACAAGTCCCCTGGGAACTTGAAGGCCTGAAGAACCCATTCAGGTCCCATTCCTCATCGCTGGCGGACATGAGCTTGGCCTTGCCCCAGCCCTGAGGATACGTCCCCCAGGCAGCCAGTCTAGGACAGCTAGTTGAGCTGAGGTTCCCTTAGCCCTTGTGTTGGGGATCAGCTCTTGTTTCCAGATGCCTCTAGCATCTCCCCTTTCTCTGCATGCTGGGGCGAGTTTGTCACTGACCCCCACTTCCTGCCCAACTAGGTATACAGGGGACCAGGGTCCCTGGGGGATCTCTAAAGAGGGCTTGGTGGGTCCTTCCACTCCATCTTGTCACATCTCCCGGTGCTGGAGAAGCTGGAGAGCCTGGGAGGGAGGAAAAGCCTCTTGGGGTGAGTTTCCAGAATTGACCACCCCAAATTCTGGCCACTGTTCCCATTGTTCCATTCTGGCTCCCCCCAATTTCCTATTCATTAGACAATACCTACCCCCAGAAGACTACTCAGTCAGTGCTAGGGGGCTGGCTGGGCTCCTTCTGGGCATCTGTGTTTTCCTGAAACCCTCCTGGGAACAAAGTCTGGCCCCTCTGGGCTCCCCACTGCTGCCTGGGGCTGGAGACAGGGCTGGAACCTGGTGAGGAAAGCCGTCAGGTGGCTACTGCTGTGTCGCCAGCATCCACGCAGTCAGTCCCCCCCAGCCTGATGCCTCACCATCGCTGGACCAGGATGGCTTCTCCTCATCAGGTGAGAGGGTCTGCGAGGGGCTGGCCCAGGGCCTGGACAGGGAGGAGGCTGAAGCCTCACCCCACGCTTCCTGCTGCTGCTGCTGATGGAGCTAGAAGGGAAGGAGAGAATGAGGGCCTCCCTCCTGCCCTCAGGTCAGACCCACCGCCTGGGCTAGGTGCAGAGGGTTCCGGCCCCTCAATTCCCTACTTCTCTTTTGCACACCCGTCTACTCACCTGGTGCAGGTAGATGGCGTGGAGACTCATCTCAGCAGAAGTTAGCTCTGGGAGCTGGGCCGGCTTCTGCCCCCCAGTGCCTCCTGGGGACACACAGCTGGAACAGAGGGTACAAGGATCACAAAGACATGCCTTCCCCCCACACCCTAAAGGGAGGGCAAAGCTTGATCCCCCTACCTCACCCTCCGCAGCGCCCCCAGCTACGCTAAAGCTCACCTTGTGTCCTGCGCAATTCGGGAAATGGAGGCCAGGAGGCTAGCTGTGGCTGCGGCTGGGCAAGGGGCGCTGGGGCTCAGGTCCCTCTGAGGCAGGAGGGGGTGCACCAAGAGGTTGGCCAGGAAGGCCTCAGGCTGGAGCAAAAGCAGAGGGGTCAGAAGAGCATAGAAGGGAGGAGGAGGTCATCTACAGAAGGCAGACGGCAGGCTGGACTGGCGAGCAAAGGGCTGATACAAAATCTCAGAGATGAAGGGGGTAGTGAGGGCAGAAGGCCTGGTGGGGGACTCACCAGGGGAGAGGAGGAGTCACTGAGCACCCCGGGGGTCTGGGGGCTGCGAACCGAAGTGGCGCCCCAGGCCGCAGCGTCTTGCTGAACCCGGCCTCGCAGGTGCCCCAGGAACTTGGAGCTGTGCCCTGGGGGGCGCCATTGAGGATGCACCAGGGAGAACCTCATCAAGGAGAGCTCGGTCTTCCCGTCCTCCGCGCGCTGGGACAGCGAGGCCTCCGTCTGTCCCGCCGAGAGCCACTGGGGGCAAAGAGCCTTTCAGGTGCCGTGGACACTGCTCTTGTGGCTGCGCCAGGCGCCTCACAGGGGACAGGACACACTAGCCCCATTTCCCCGGGGAAAGAATGGGGCCACTGAGGGACTTGCTCAAGACCACCCCAACACTCCGCTCAGAGCAGGACTGGCTCCAGACGCCGCGCTGGGTCAGTGCCGCTCCTTCCTCTAACCCTGGCCATCGACAGAGCACATTTGGGCCAAGGGAAGGGCAGCTCCCAGTTCAAGGTCACAGGTGGCAGGCCACGGAGCTGGGCTTGGGCCCCGGTCCACTGTGGGGGAGCAAGCAAAGTCCACCGACCCGCAGGGGTCGACCCACAGCCCCTCACAGGAGGGCCCTAACCTGAGGGTGGCCGTGGCGCTTCACGTCCATGAGGGCAAAGGAACAGATGTCCCCAACCCCCGCCACGTCCACAGTGAAGTGATGGAAAAAGTCAATGATCTCCAGGGCGCGAGGGCGGAACCAGAAGAGCAGAAACAGTGGGGTGAGCAAAGGGGACAGGAGCTCCTCGAGGAGGGAAACCTGGAGAAGCAGGGGTGCGGCTGAGCAGGGGTGCTGCGGTCCCTAGGGCAGGGCGCTCTCCAGGACAGGGTGGCCCGTCGATGGCGGGGAGCAGGCCCTTAGCCCGGGAATCCCACTTCCTGCCCCAGGCCACCGGGCCGCAGCCTCCTGGGAGGCTGGGGTGGGGGAGCGGGAGGGGACGCGACCCTCACCGCCCGGTACTGCAGCAGCCGCGCCATCTGCCGGTAGGTGCTGGCCTTGCCAGCGGGCCCGGGCTCCTCGGGCAGGTAGTGCATGTGCGCCAGGGCGGCCTGCAGCAGCAGCGGGGGAGACCGCCCCTGGCGCTGCTCGTCCGGGACGAAAGATCTGGAGGCCAGGATCGGGGTGGAGAGGGTGCCCGGTCAGGAGGTGTGGGCGGGACGCCGGGTTAGAAGGACGCTGGCTGCGGGGAGGGTGGGGACTCGCGGGGGCTCGGCGCAGAGCCAGGGAACGCGTCCCTCCTCGCGCCCCCCGGCCCTCTCCCGTCGCACCTGGCCACGGTGGCCGTGACCCCGAGCGCGGTCATGGCGGTGAGCACGTGCTCCACGGCCAGCACGTCCTCGTCGTAGACCGTGAGCACCAGCAGCGCGGCCAAGAGCGCGCCGGCGAAGAAGACGACCTGGCGGGCCAGCAGCGCCAGCAGGGGCGCGGGAGGCGCGGCGGCGCGCAGAAAGGCGGCGGCGGGACGGTAGGCGCGGGCCAGGCGCCCGCGCAGCTCGTGCGGCAGCTCGTTGAAGTGGCGCAGCTGCAGGCGGGCCAGGCGCGACCAGCGGCGCGTCCCCAGGGCGCCCGGCTCGCGCCGCAGCAGCTCCACGTGGCTGTAGAAGGCGTGCAGCACCTGCCAGGCCAGCACCAGCGGGCTGAGCGCCAGGTTCACGGCCGCGAGCAGCAGCACCGTGCGCCGCCAGCGCGCGGCCAGGGCGCCCCGCTGGTCGCTGCGCTTGTAGGCGTCGGGCAGCTCCCAGCCGCCGCGGAAGAGCGAGAAGGGGCCGCGGAAGAGGAGCAAGTCGACGTTGAGCGCCAGGCCGCGACTGAGGAAGCCCGCGCCGCCGCCCCAGGGCAGCGCGCAGCGCGCGGGCAGCAGGCCCTTGTTGGCCAGCGCCACCTGGTAGTTGGTGTAGCGCAGGATGCGGTGGTGCACGTCCAGCTCCGTCAGCGGCCGCGGCTGCACGCACAGGCCCCCGCTCCTCTGCAGCGCCAGCAGGCGGGACTGCACCTCAGCCCAGGGCACCGCGCTGAGCTCCTCCTGAGGAGAGGGGACCCGTGAGCGCCCCGATCAAGAGTGGCTCGCCAGCGCAAGGCCCACCCCACCGCAACCCGAGCTACAGCCGCCTCTGTGGGCTCTCTCCCAGGGTCCCTCGGCTGAGACCTGGGTTTGTGCCCAGCCGTATGCCCCTCTGCCCTCCCCTAACCCTGTCGCTGGCAAGGGGCACTTTCAGCTTCCTGGAAAGCTGTGCCTCCTGCCCCGGCTGCTGTGAGGCCATGAGTCAGTGCTTCCCAGTGACACCTCACACCCTAAACTCGTCAGGTATTTGATAGCAGCTCCAGGGCGCAGGCCCCCCCAGTCCACAGTCCTGCATGTAGAAGACTCAGAGGCACCACAGCTCCTCGTGCCGAGGGACCCGGAAGCCTCACCTCCTTTTGCCTGGCCCCACGCCACCCCCAGGTTAACCATCCTAAGACACCACCAAGTTCACCCAGGGCCTGGGGCCGCCAGAGGGGCGAGCTCATCTGCGACCTCATTTTAGTCCCGTTTCACCCAGCTGCCCCCGTCCAGGTTAGTCAAGTCCCTCCGGGCCAGCCTCTCCAGTCCATCCCAGGGTCTCCCTTCCCCTGGAAGCAATAGGAGGGAAGGGGGAAGAGGGGAGAAGAGACAGACGAGAAAGGTCAGCGGGCACCCCGAGGAGCAGCGGCCTAACCGCGCTCACCCCGCCTCTGCTGCCCACGCCTTCTCCACTCTGCCCGGCTCTGTGCCTGGTGATTTCCAGCTCAAGGGGCCTTTCCAGAACCTCTCCCGGGCAGCGCAAGAGGGCTGTGCGATAGGTTCCAGACTTCTGAGGGGGTAGGGAGGCTGGCTGCAGAGTCAGTCTTGGAGCTGTGCCTTACAGAAGGAACATAGGGACAGAGCAAGCAGGAGTGACGGCAGGATGGAGAGGAAGGAAGGAAGGGCAGAGCACAGCCGGGACGGAGAAGGGGCCCAGGCTAGTGTGCTGCAAGGGGGGCCAAAGCCAACAAGAGGGGTGGGGTCACCCAGCGGACTGAATAGCTCCAGGGTGTGGGCTATTTGCCCCCTTCCGGCATCAGGGCTGGGAACGCCTCCACCCCTGCTCTGCCCAGCCCAGGCCTGCCCCGATTCTTCCCACTCTGCACTCAGGTGAGCGCCGTTTATGCGGCCGCTGTTTGATCCCAAGCACGTGACACCAAATCATCTTCCACAGCCCTTCTACATCTGCCCGGCTGCTGGCGGTGAGGGCTTGTTTTACAAGGTGGCACCCGCCTTGTAGCATTACTCAGGGCCTCGGGGAGGTGTCACTGAGGCCTTCGGCCCTCTTTCTGGTTGGCTCTTGTCCGCACCCCCTATCTGGCACCAGACACACAGACCGCCTCAGCTCACCGGGGGGATGTGCAGGGCCTCCTTGTAAAACATCTGGATGTCCCAGAAGCTGAAGAGGTTGCAGACGGAGCGAAGCAGCTGGAACAGCCAGAAGGCGGCAGCCAGGATGAGAAGAAAGACCAGCAGGGGGCTGGAGTGGATCCTGGGGAGGGGCAGAGAGCGGCGAGAAAGTGGGGGCCCAACAGACGGGGGGCCAGACTTAGGGAACCGTGGAGAAGACGTGGGGGAGACCAACCAGACCGGCAGCTGCCAGAGGGTGGGCCGGGGGTCCCTCAGCCTCCCGCGTGCGTGGGCAAGGAAGCATGTGGTTTTGAGAACTCGGGTTTCTGCCAAGGCCCATGTCCCGAGACCGCGAGGGTGCGGTGGACTCCCGGCGTCGAGGGACCGGATGGTGCCAGGTTGGGCACCTGCGCTTTAGTTCTAACGCTGTTCTCAGCTTTCTGGCCTAATGAGGCACATCTCACAAGCAGGATTCTCGTCAACAAAAGCTCCTGGGAGGTCTCTGTCAACTCTTAAGTGTACTGAGGGGACCTGAGTCCAAACACCAATCCAGACTACGGGACCAAAGGTCTCCCCACCCCTATCACCTGCCCTGGCACTCACCGCTGGGCACACTGGCCGGAGGGCAGGATGGCATCTGACAAGGTCACCTTGTTGAGCAGCCTGGGCCTCGTGCGGTTATTCAGTTGGTTGGCAAAGAGAACGTTGTAATCCACGCAGCGCAGGAGGAAGGTCGTGAAGGTCACGATGAAAACGAATTGTCTGAGACGCAGGGAGGAGGAGGTTGCATCAGGACTGAGGACCTGGGGGCATGCCCCCCTCCAGGGCAAGCCCCGGGCTGATCCCACCGGGCCAGCCCCAGCTGCCCAGGAAGGCTCTGGGTAGCCCCACAGCAGCAGGCAAACAGGGATGGGGGCAGGGACCCGAGGACAGAGTTTGGGGTGGGGGGCACCTCACCCCAGCTGGAAGATGTCCTCCAGGAGGATGCAGGTGAAGCCGTTCCTCTGGTGGTAGCTGTAGATGTGGGCAGGTCAAGAAACAGCCCCAGGCAGGATGAGCCCCTCAGGACACGGCCCCCAACAAGTCCCCCACCCACTGAACCCTCGAGTCTCCCGCCAATTTCGGTGCCAACCCCCGGGGGTCCTCCTGGGCCACCGCGGCAGCCAGCACAAAGGATATCTTGGTGAAGAAGCTGTCCAGGTTCTGGATATGGTGCCAGGAGCCTAGGCACAGAGGGGGAAAGTGTTGGCACCTGGTTGTCACCTCGGTCCCTGCCAGAGGCCCAGGCGAGGGGAGGCCCTGGAGCCCAAAGGCCTGAAGCGCCCGCCCGCCCCACACCCACACACTCACCTCGGAGCCCTTCGGGCACATGCAGCAGGGGCTGCTGGTCCTCCCCGTGGAGGGGGGAATCTTGGGACCCCTCAGGGTCGCAGTCCTCCAGCCGCTCATAATCCTGCTCTGGGATCAGAGGGCCTATCCGCAGCCCAGGAGGGTCCTGGGGGCATCGGCGTGAGGGGAGGGGAGTCACCGAGGCCAGGGCTGGGGTGGAGTGGGAACCCCAGCAGCGGGGAGCAGAGACGGGTGTCGTGGTGGACCTCGCCTGCTTCGGGGGGGGTGCTGCGGTGGGGAGGGCGCTGCGGCGAGGCTGAGAAGCCCCAGGACCCTGCCCCACTGAGCAGGAAGGCCCCGGGGTTGGAGCAGGAACTGCAGACGGGCTGCTTCTCAGGTGAGGGGCCGCGGACAGAGAGAAGACGGAGACCCTCCCGCCCCCAGGCCCCCGACAGGGAGGAGGGGGAAGAGGAGGCAGTGGCATGGGGAGGAGGGGCACTGATCCAGGCCCCGGGTCTCCCCACCGCCCCAGCCGCCCCCTGCTCCCCCCCCAGCCTATGCGCCTCACCATCAGGCTGGCGGCCTCCCCGGAGATCTTGGTGGACAGGAGCTGCTGCCACTGCCAGACGACGCTGGGTTGCTGAGCAGGACTCCAATAGGGACAGGGACAACAACAGCACATGACTCAGGGGCACAGTCACACCCCCTCCAGGGCAACCTGCGGCCAAGCCTCTCAAAGCCCCGCCTCCTCCTTGCCTGGGAGGGGCGGCAGCTCGAGGGGCAGGAGCTGAAAAGACCTCAGACTAGGAGAGACGCTTGTGTCCCACCTGCAGACCTGGCCAGGTTAGCACCAGGAGCAGCAAAAAGCAAACCCATCAAGGAATCCCAGGCTAAGGGGCTGGGGTGTGAGGTATGGAGCCTCTTAAAATCTTGCCTCCCTCTCCTCCCCTCCTCCCCGACATATGATCAACAGAGAAATGTTTTAAGGGCAAAAGCAAAGAAAAAGAAAAAATGCTGCTGCTGATTGTCTGCCAGCACTAAGAGGAGAAGGAAGGCCAACTTGGCAGGAGGCTTGGGGGAAACATGAAAGGAAGAGGAGCAAGGACAGGCAGCGACCTTGGATGTGAGAAGTAGTTTAGGGACCCTATACCAGAAAAATGGGGTCCCTTCAAAATGCCCCTATGTTTACTTCTTTATCCTCTTGAACCCCAAAACCCACTCTCCCAGGTCCTGTTCCAGTTTCTGGGGTCCCCTGAGAAGTATCCAGGCTTGGGGCTTGAGGACCTGCAGAGGAGGGCAGCTGGGGTTCTGGGGTTTGAAAGATCACTCGGTACCCATGATGACACGATGACCTGACTGAGGGAGTTCCTTGTTGTCATCTCAGGAGGATGGAGGCGGAGGAGGCAGCCAGGCGGCTGGTCGGGCGGCTTGTCCAACGCCATTCTTGAGGCCTTGAATCACCAGGTTTCCTACTGAAGCCCATTCCTGAGGTGCTGATTCAGCTACCCAGGTGTCAGGGCCTGCAGGGCTTAGGCCAAGGGCCAGGGCCCAAGCTCTGGGGAGAGGAACAGAGTTTCTGGCTGTGCAGGCCTCGCGAAACCGCTCACAGAATGTGCCCATTCTCCCTCAGGGCCTCCTTCCTGGCTGGGCAACCCCAGGGTGTGCACAGCAGTTGGCAGAGCTAGGAAAATGAAGCTCTCCCCTCCTAGACGTGCCCAGTGTGGAATCCCACATTGCAAAGACATCTGTCGAGATCAGCTATGTGGGTTTTGTCCGCTCTGTCCTCACTCACCCCCATACTCGACCATACTCACATTAGGACCCTCCCCACACTGTCCCCACACACCAGAAACAACCTCAAACCAATCCTGGCACATTTTCCTATGCAGTTCCACCTCCAATTCATTGACAGTGCCCCTACCACCACCCAGAGCTCAAGCCAACCTATTATAGACTGTCACGTTTCCCTGCCAGGCATTGGGAGGATATGGGAGGTGGTACGAATGAGACAGAGCCACTACCCTAAAAGACGTCACAGCTGAGAGGAGGCTGCGGCTATGTAAACAAATAATTACACGGACAAACAAACAAACCACGGAGGTGCAGCACTGTGCGGAAGAAGCCACGGGCAGCTCAGCTTGCGGGCGGAGAGGCAGGCATCTGCGGGGAAGGTGGACCTGAGGGCCGCCATACCAGGGGCGCTCATAGTGGGGGCCGGGGGGAGGGGTTGTGTGTGTCAGAATCATCGGGGGTGTTTCAACAAGCGACTACCACCCCCAGAGCTCTGGCCCTCCAGGGAGAGCAGAGTGGGAGGGAAAGGTCCTGCACCTATTTTGCAAATACTTCCCGGTCCACTTTGTCCATTGGTTCTCTAGAACCAGCGCGCCACACTCCCTGGAGTCCCCGGGGACCCTAGCGAGCGCCGGGGGCGCCCTAAGGAGAATGGACCCAGGGTCAGCGGCTGATGCGTTACTATGGATACCCGGGGGCGGGGGACGGCCGGGGCACATCCTCATAACGTCATCCAGAGCCGACCCGGGCAGCAGGCGGGACACAGCGCCCCCACGCCCCGCCTCCAGAGCCCGGGGCGGGCGGCTACGCGGTTCTCTCCAATCACAGTTCCTGGGGGAGGAAGGCTGACAAGTGTTGCCCAATCACAGCTTGCAACGAGATTGATGCGTCGGTCCACCAATCAGCGCCGAGGTGCGAGGGGGTTTTCGGGAGCCAATATGGAGCCCTCAGTGGGATCGGAGTGAAATTGCTGTCCGGATGCAACTGTTCTCCCGTCCCATCATGTTGGTGCACTTATTTCGGGTGGGGATTCGGGGAGGCCATGTCCCAGGCAGGCCGCTACTATCCCTCCGCTTCCAGACATTCTCGGCCGTCAGGTAAAAAGGGACAAAGCTACGGGGACCGGGAGCCCTTGACCGGCTGCAGGGCGACGGGCCGCCGGGAGATAGAGTCCCGGGCTTGCGCGAGGCTTGCTGGGAGTTGTAGGCCCGGGATGGAATGGCACTCCCCGGGGGATTGGCCTCAATTATTTACTGCGGCGACCCAGGTGTGGCCTGTCCAGGTACAGGCGGAAGCTCTGTGCCTCTGGGTCTGCGACCATACCCGCTCCGCGCTCACCACCAGGGGGCGCCATGCTGCACAGGTGGTGATCTTGGACTTGGTCTGGACCTTTGGACAAAAATTCTTAGTGACACTTAGCATTTATTGGTGGTGCTTCAAAGAATCAAAGTGAGTTGAACAAAATGGTTCCTCTCCTTGCATACTTTCATCATAGATAAAGAATCTAGTAACTTGGATGTGTTGTTTGCCCTACACATTTTGGTCCACACGCAGATGAACAGAAACCCTATAACTTCTACCCCAGTGTAAACACTTTGTCTTCTAAACCCCAGGGCCAGACAGGCAAAGAGTCACTGGATGTGAATCCAGAGTTGTGGCTATTTGGAAAGGCCATCAGACTGATAGATGGCCAGTGCTGTCCCGGCGGGAGCTAGAAGTACTGCTGCTGGGAAATAACCCGCCTGTTCTTGGCAGGGACCGAGCCCTTTTTAGACTTCTGGAGAAGAGAGGAGCTGGAGAGCAGCCACGGTAAATTATTAAAAGGCTTGAACACGGTCCTTAGGAAAGAGTAAGGATGTTGATATTATTTAAACCAGAGAGAAACCCAAAGAGAGACATCAAATAATGTTCAAATATTTGTGCATTTATTAGCGCAGTGGCACTGGACGGTGCAAGAAACACAGGCCTCCGAATCAGGGGATGGGTGGGATGAAGTCTACAGCCAGGAGCATCCAGGAACACCCCAGCCTGTCACCCAAAAGGACAAGCCTTTCTGTGCTTTTGTGGAAAGTCTTTCTCGTCATTTGGATTTTGGTCCCGCCCTTCTCTCTGCCTGGTTGTCACTTCTAACAGGCCTCCTTGCAGCCAGGCCTGTCCTCCAGCCCCGCCCTCTGCTGTGGTCTTTAAAATGCAGATCTGTCACCATCCAGCCTAAACACCAGGTCACCTTCTGCAGGTCTGGTGTTTCATAAGACTGTGCTCCTCCCCTACCCCCAGGCTTCCCGTCTCCTTTCCCTAAGTGTGACCCCGCCCCTCCACCTGGAGTTCTCCCCACTCTGTCCCCCCTGCATACAGCACCCCACCTGTCACCGTAGAGCCTCACAGGGCAGGTCTTTCCTGGCCCGCAGGCTCTGCTCTCGCGCACTCCCCATTATCCATCTTTGTCCCCCGCCATGGGTGATGTGTTCCTGCCCCCTCCTGTCCCCTGTGCCACAGAGTACCCCCCCCCCCCAGATATGGAAACTGAAGCAAAGCCCAGTGACCTGGGCCTGTTCCAAGTGACAAGATCTGTTCTTTGGATTTGTGTTTTCTTCCCTTGACTGCCGGGGGGGTGGGGGGGGGGGCGTGCTGCTCTTTTCCCCATTGCATTGTCACATCATCCTGGGTGACGATGGGGTGACAGGGTGTGGTGAGCCACAGGCAGCCTGGGTCTGGCTGCCCACAGAGGCGACAAGCGGGTTCTGGGGCCAGGCGCAGAGGTCCCCTCCTGTCCCGGCTCTGCCACTTGGGGACAGATTCTTTCAGCCCCCTCGTCCCCCTGTGATTATTTTCACCTGTCAAGTGAGGACAGGGGCCTCTCCTCCCAGGGACGCGAGGCTCCAAGGCGCGCCTGTCAGCTCGCCGAGGTGGACTGGGCATGGGGGTGCCCCTGCCCACTGAGCCCTGCTGCCCGGGGCCTTGCGCACCCCGGTCTGCGGAAGTGGTGCCCTCCGGCGCTGCTGCTAGCATCCCTGGAGGGCACGGGCACAGGGGGCGCCTTTCAGTCTGCACATCCCGTTTCTGTCTCCTTCCTTGGCAGCTTTGTGTGTGCACGTGTGCGTTGCTCTCAGAAACTGTGTTCTTGGGAGCCGGCCTGAGAGCGGCAGCGAGGCGCCTGCAGAGAAGCGAGAGCCTCGAAGTCCAGCCCAGCATGCTGCGCGCCGTTGGTGGAAAGACAGTCACACCTCGGCCCCTCAACGCCCTTCTCTCCCCGCAGGAACACCAATGGCCCCGGCTCCTGCCTGCTCCGCGCTCTGGCCCAGCTGCGGCTCCAGCTCCGGGCCCGCCTGCCTCAAGCACCCCCACTTCCCTGCCGAAGCCCCTCTGCCTGGCACTGGGTTGGGGGCGTCCTCGTAGGCCCTGTGGCGCTGAGTCTGTGCCCCCGCCTCTACCTGGTGGCACTGTGTGAGGCTGAAGAGGCCCTTCCCGCACGCCCCAAACCCTCTGCCGTGGAGACCCACTTTAACTGGAAGCTCTTCTGGCAGTTTCTGCGCCCCCACTTGCTGATCCTGGGGGCAGCCGTCGTGGTGAGGTCTCCCCCGCGCCAGGGACCAGGGGGCACCAGCCAGAGCTCTGTAGGGACAGTTTCCTGCCAAGTCTCTGAGGAGCCCTCAGGTGGCAGGGCAGGTTGGCTCTGGCCCGGGTGCCAGGGCTGCCGGGAGCGCCTACAGCCAGCTGCTGGGGCTGCGGGGGTCCCCGGGGCTGACGGCCGGGGCTTTGCCTCTCAGAGGCTCAGAAACAGCCCAAACTTGGACAGTAGCTGAGAGGAAGGCCGGGGCGGGGCACTGGCGGGGAAGACCACAGCCCCTCCAAACTGCGCCCCCCCAGATGGCGCTCGGTGCGGCGCTGGCGAACGTGCAGATCCCCCTGCGCCTGGGCCAGCTGGTGGAGATCGTGGCCAAGTACACGAGGGACCACGTGGGCAGCTTCCTGACTGAGTCCCGGCACCTCATCACCCACCTGCTCCTCCTGTACGGCCTCCAGGTACGGGGGGGGGGTGCCCGGGGCCGCGCAGGAGCCGCCGTGCCCGGGAGCCCCCGCCAGCGCCCTCCTCTCCCCCAGGGGCTGCTGACCTTCGGGTACCTGGTGCTGCTGTCGCGCATCGGCGAGCGCATGGCCGTGGACATGCGAAGGACCCTCTTCAGCAACCTGCTCCGGTACGGCCCAGCAGGGTGTGGGCAGGGGTGCCAGTGGCTGCCACGGAGCCCAGTGAGCACCCGCATGGCAGCCTCCTCCTGAAGGCACGTCTCCCTCTTGCCCCCACGTCCCGCCACCAGGCAAGACATTGCGTTCTTTGATGCGACAAAGACAGGGCAGCTGGTGAGCCGGCTAACCGCTGACGTGCAGGAGTTCAAGTCCTCCTTCAAGCTCGTCATCTCGCAGGTCAGTGCCCCGCCGAGTGGGGCAGCCCAGCCCTGCCTGGCCGAGGCTCGCCCCCCTATCCAGGAGAGGGCGCGGCGGGAGCAGGGAGCCAGGAAGGGAGGTGCCGCGAGGCCAAGGTCAGAACAGGACGTTTCTCTGCTCTTCTGAAACCTGACCCCCCGGAGCGCCCTCCCCTGGACCCAGACAGCCGCTCCGCCTGCCTGTCCCCGGAAGGCCTGGCGCACTGACAGCCCCCTCCCCCCACATTGTCACTGGCTGCTGGGCGACCCCAGACCCTGGCCACCCCCCTCGTCCAGTTTCCAGTGCAGAGAGAGAAGCCAAGTGGGTCTGTCCGGGGAGGGAGGCTCTGTCCCCTTCCTGTCTGCTGGCTGGCCGGCCGGCTTCCCGGGTGAGACCTGAGGCTCGGCCTCGGGAGGGAGAGCAGTCACCCAGCCAGTGGTCTGGTGCCAGGCGGCCTCCGGGCTCGCTCCCGCCCCCAGGGCCTGCGGAGCTGCACGCAGGTGGTCGGCTGCCTGGTGTCCCTGTCCATGCTGTCCCCGCGCCTCACGCTGCTGCTGATGGTGGCCACGCCCGCCCTGATGGGCGTTGGGACGCTGATGGGCGCCGCGCTCCGCAGGTTGTCTCGCCAGTGTCAGGAGCAGGTACCGAGTCCCCGCCCAGACGCCCACCTCGTTCCTCTCTGCCCCGCACCCCTCCACCCATCCTCCCTGGCTCCGAGCCGGCCCCCAATTGCTTGGACTCCGCAGATCGCCAAGGCGACGGGCGTAGCGGACGAGGCCCTGGGCAACGTGCGGACCGTGCGAGCCTTCGCCATGGAGCAGTGGGGAGAGCAGTGAGTGGTGGGTGGGCAGTGGGGGGGGAATTGTCCCGAACCCCCCCGCTGCCTGCACCCCCAGCCTGCCCACCCGCCCGCTGAGCTGGAACTCTGCCCGCAGACGCTACGGCGCGGAGCTGGACGCGTCCTGCTGCAAGGCTGAGCAGCTGGGCAGGGGCATTGCCCTGTTCCAGGGGCTGTCCAACGTCGCCTTCAACTGTGAGTGTGCAGGCCCAGGCCGCGCCCCGCTGGGGCGCTGCCGGGGGCTCCTTTGGCTCCTGTCCCAAACGCCAGCGCGAAGGCAGGGACCGGGCCGAGTCTAGTCTGCCGAGGCCAGGCCGGGAGCTCGGGGCCGCTGCCCGGCCCCACGCGGCCTCCGCCGCGGCCTCCACCCCCTGACCCCGCCCCTCCCCCAGGCATGGTCCTGGGCACGCTGTTCGTCGGGGGCTCCCTCGTGGCGGGACAGCAGCTGACGGGGGGAGACCTCATGTCCTTCCTGGTGGCCTCCCAGACAGTGCAGAGGTGAGTGGGGCGGGCCCCCCGGCAGCGCTGGGGGCCGGCGAGGCACTGTTCAAGCGTCCTGTGGGCTTCCCGCTTCCCGGGACGTGGGAGGACCATAGAGGGGCCCCTCCCCATGCTGAAGCAGCGTCTGCGGCATCGCTTGCCTGGCCGAGCGGCCGCCCCCGCTCCCTCAGCACCGCCGAGGCGCGTCCCCCTGAAACACCCGCTCCCTGATGGGCGCCCTGTTCTCCCCCGTGTGTCTGCTGACACGGGGGCCCCGCACCCTACTTGGGGCTTTGGTGCCGCATCTGGGTGCGTCCATGTGAAGAGCACCCCTTGTCAGCCCGAGTCAGTGGTCAGAAAAGCACCCCGGGTGGGGGCGCCCCGTCCAGGACATGGTCGGAGAGCGGCCTGCGCTGGCCTGGCCCACTCAGCTGTGCGCGCCCGGTGGCTCGTGGCTCTGGGGTCTGCCTGCCCCACTGGGCTCTGCAGGACGCCGCCAGCGCAGGGGGACGCTCTCTGAGCTCCCGTGACAGCCCCCCAAAGCAGGCCCCCCCTTCCCGAGTACAGCCCTGGCAGCTCCTCCTGCGCTGCCCTTTACCCTGCCTCTCCCCACGCTCGCCATGTGTGGGTGCAGCAGGCGCAGGTGTACGTCCTGGTGAATAATTAAAGAGCGAATGTGCTGGAATGAATAATCGAGGAGTGAGGACTGGGGCTACCACCAGCAGGGCAAGAGAACAGCACCCCCACCCCCACCCGCTCTGAGCCCGAGGGCCCTGGCGGTCTGGCGCTCGGTCTGCCCGCCCCGAGTCTCGCAGAATTCCTCACCACCGCCTTCTTGGCTCGGGGGCTCCCCGGAGATGGCCCCAGCCAGCATCTCTCAAAGAGCAAATTCCACCCATTTCTGGAGCCGCACCGGTGCCATCCTGCACCCCGTCTCCCATGCTGCTCCCTGGTCGGGGCCCCTTCAGCTCCTCCAGCCCTGAGCGCTGAGTCCCTGCTTGAGGGGGGCCATCCTCTGAGGCCTCGGGATGGCGAGGTTCTGATGTTGTGGGGTGGGGGCTCCCCTCTGCCGCCCAGTGCTGGCTCGCTCCCACCGCCAGGCCGAGCTCCGGCCTTGGGTTCAGCCCTGTGGTGCCTCTCAGCCGTCCGGCCCCTCCCGGTGGTCCCCGGAGGCCTTGCGTGGAGAAGAGGCGGGGACCACAGGCCATCTCCCCATGGGGCACTCCCTCCAGGTCTGGCCCCTCAGGGTCCCCTTCCCAGCACCCCCTCCAGCCCTTCCCGGCATCACAGCCCACGACAGCCTGGCAGGGCTGCACCCCAGCCCCAGCGGGACGCTCCCCAGTGGAGGTTCTTCTCCACCCAAGTCTCGGATGATTTTGGTCTTTTCTCATTAAAGAAGCTCATGTGTCTCCTCCGAGGCTCCAGAGAAGATTGGGGGGCAGCCTCAGCCTTTGGAGCCCACCATCCTAAGTGTTCTTTTTGGTGGCACTGGGTCCTGGAGGAGGTGGAGGTGCCCAACAGACCACGGGCAGGCCAGACAGCCTCATGGGCCCCGCTGGGAATGGCCGCCTCCTGCCCCGCCCGCCTCCAGGCCGCCTCTCAGGGCAAGGTCATCGCCTGCCCACGAGCCCCACGCGCCCGGCCTCTGGTGGAGAAGCTCCTTCCCGGTAGCAGCCAGCTCTGGGGCCTGGCCAATCCTTGCTCCAGGCCTCCCACGCCCTTTGGCAAGCGGGTCGATGCCTGGGTGCCTGCCAGAGCCTTTCCTTGTGGATTTGGGGGCGCCGTGCCCACTGCTGGGGGCCATGAAACTGCCAGGGAGTCGGTGTTCCTTCGAGTGGGACCTGCCCGGGCCCCAGACACGTCCCGGGAGCTGGGCCCGGCGGGCACGGGGGTGAGCGGCAGTGACTCGCCCCGAGCTCGGGGAGTGCCAGTCTGGGCAAGCCTGCACCTGCAGGACCTTTCTGCCTTTTGTTGACCTCGGTCCCTGAACCCGCAGGCCACAGGCTGCGGACAGGCACCAGGGCGTGTGCCCCCAGACCCTCAGCTGCTGTCCGCTCGCTGCTTCCCTGGAGCCACTGTCCCGAGACTGTTGTGAGCCTTCCTGTGGGGAGAGCTCCCTGGGTGCAAGTTCCGGGGTGTTCTCAGTGGCTGTGTCCGCCTCACTGCAGCCCCCAGGCCGGTGCGCCCAGCCCCCCGCCGCGGGCTCTCACCGTGTCCCCTTTCCCCACAGGTCTATGGCCAACCTCTCCGTCCTGTTCGGTCAGGTGAGTGGCAGTTGGGGTCCCGGGATCGGACACTGGACCGGAGCCGCCTCCGCCCTCCCTCCCCCACGCCTCAGGACCCCGCCCCCCTGACTGCGGCCGACTCCCCCCAGGTGGTGCGGGGCCTCAGCGCGGGCGCCCGAGTCTTTGAGTACATGACCCTGAGCCCTGGCATCCCGCTGTCGGGGGGCTGCCGCATCCCCCGGGAGCACCTGCGTGGCTCCGTCGCCTTCCAGAATGTTTCCTTCAGGTCAGCAGCACGCTGGCCGCGGGCCTGGGGGGCCGGTGGGTCCACGCCTCTGAGTAAGCCCCGGGGAACAGTGGGTCTCCACAGGGGACCCCGCCTCTGGGGCTGGGGCCCTGGTCTGACAAGGTCTCTCGGCCCCTCCCAGCTACCCCTGCCGCCCCGGCTTCCCGGTGCTCAGAGACTTCACCCTCACGCTGCCCCCTGGCAAGATGGTGGCCCTGGTGGGCCAGTCCGGAGGAGGTAAGAGGAGCGCCTGGCCCGCCTTTCCTTCCTGTGCAGCCGCGGGGGGCTGAGGGAGGGGGCCCTCCGCTCCAAGGCTCCTTCCTGGCACCAGCCCCAGAAAGCAGCCCCGTACTGCTCTGCTCCCACCCCAGGCAAGACCACCGTGGCGTCCCTGCTCGAGCGTTTCTACGACCCCACGGCCGGCGTGGTGAGGCTGGACGGGCAGGACCTGCGCACCCTCGACCCCTCCTGGCTCCGGGGCCAGGTCATCGGCTTCATCAGCCAGGTGTGGGGGCACCCCTCAGCGCCCCCCGCGTCTTTAGCTTCCACCTGCCCCCACTCCCTGTGGCCCCACCTCCCTCTCAGGCCTTTGGCACCTGGACCCACCTACTCCTGGGGCTCTGGCCTTCAGTGGGGGACCCCCAGTTGCTCCGACAAGTCTGTGGCGTCCGGAAGCCCAAGGGTCTCCACAGTGGCATTGCTGGCACTGCAGGTGGCCCACTACCCACCACGCAACAACCCACAACATGGCCCTGAGCACCGGGCCTCCGCCTCGCCCCTCTGCAGGAGCCCGTCCCCCCGTGTGTGGCTAACCAGGCCGCCCGGCCGAGCCCGAGAAAGGCAAAGTGCAGACGCCTCCCGGCTCGCCGGCCCCGCCCCGCCCTGAATCCCGATCCTGAGGGTCCCCTGCCCGGGGCACAGCCTCGCCCCGCCTTGACGGGCCTCTCTGTCCTCCTCTGAGCGGGGCTTGGAGCCGCCCGACGCGCCTCCCGAGGGTCCCGTCTGACCCAGACAGCCCCCGGCCCTCAGGGCTTCGGGCCACAGTCAGAGCGTTTCCTGTGGACGCCCCCGCCCCAGGAGCCCGTCCTGTTCGCCACGACGATCATGGAGAACATCCGCTTTGGGAAGCCGGACGCCTCGGACGAGGAGGTGTACGCGGCCGCCCGGGAAGCCAACGCCCACGCGTTCATCGCCAGCTTCCCCGAGGGCTACGGCACCGTGGTGGGTGAGTCCCGGGGCTGCGCCGCGCGCGGTGTGAGGTGCGCGGGAAGGCCGCAGGTCAGGGGCCAGCACAGGGCAGCTTGAGCCCAGCGGCCCTCGTGGCCTCGGCGCCGGCTTGCTCCAGGCCTTCGGGTCGCTCACTTCACCTGCTTCTCCTGGCGCCCCGGGGCCGACGTGGCTGAGTGGGCGTCTCTTCTGACGGCCCCAGGAGAGGACTTGGGTGGTTCTGGAACACTGGAGCAGGGCGGCGGCGTGCCAGGCGAGGCTCCTGCCTCAGCTTCGCGTGGGTCAGAGGACCCTTCTGCCCGGACCATGCCGGCCGCCCGCAGCCCCCCGAGTGTCGGGCGGGCCTGGTTCATACAGCCTCCGCGTGTCCGAGCTGTCCTAGGTGTCTCTGTCCTCCGCACAGGTCACTGACGCTGCTCCTGCCAGGCACGGCCCAGCCCCCGTCCTGGCCCGGCTGGTCTGTTCGCCCCTCGCGGCTCCGGGGCGCTGTCCCCTTGAGCCTCCTTTTGGCTCCCCAGCTGCTACCCCCGTGTTTCGGCCCCTCGCGTGGTCCCTGAAGAATGCCGGGGCGTGCGCTTCGACCTGGTGGTGCGCCCCTGCAGCCGACGGTCGCTCACACCCCTGCCCACGTCTTCCTGCAGGGGAGCGGGGCGCCACCCTGTCTGGCGGCCAGAAGCAGCGCCTGGCCATCGCCCGCGCCCTCATCAAGCAGCCCACGGTGCTGATCCTGGACGAGGCCACCAGCGCGCTGGACTCGGAGTCCGAGCGGGTCGTGCAGGAGGCCCTGGACCGCGCCAGCGCCGGCCGCACCGTGCTGGTCATCGCGCACCGGCTCAGCACCGTCCGCGGCGCCCACTGCATCGTCGTCATGGCCCACGGCCGCGTCTGCGAGGTAGCCCCCGGCCAGCTTCGCCCGGACGCGGTGGGACGCATGCTCTGCTGGGCCGCGGGGCCCGGCCCCCGATACCCTCAGCCTCGCCTGTGCGGCACGGCGGCGGGCCTCCCAGGGCTGGGCTCTGGCCGCTCAGCCCCGCTGCAGTCTCCGTGCGCGGCCGGCTGGGCACAGCGCTGTGCGGCACGTCCTTCAGGGCCTGCTCTGGTTTCGGAGGCGCAGGCGGTGCTGAGCCACAGGCTGTGGGTGCTGAGCCAGGTGGGGTGACCCTCCACCCTCTGTCCCCTCCCAGGTGGGCACCCACAACGAGCTCCTGCAGAAAGGCGGGCTCTACGCAGACCTCATCCGGAGACAGGCCCTTGACGGGCCCCCACCGAAACGCCCAGACGCCCCAGGAGCCGCCACCCCGAGTCCTGAGACGGCCTGCTGAGGGCTGGTCACTGCGCGCCTGAGGGCCCAGGACACTGGGGGAGCCCAAGACCCAGCCCCCCAGACCTTCGCGTGGCCTGAGGGCTGCAGCCACAGCTCCCCTGACCGCAATGAAGGGGCCAGCGCTGCGGGAAGGGGGAGGCTCCCTGCTCCCGCCCGTGCCAGGCTGTGCCTGCCGCCAGAGCCACTTGTCGGGCTGCACGGAGGGGCAGTGACCTCCAGCCCCTGCTCCATCCCCTCCCTTTGCCCGACCCCCCCAGCCCCGGAGACCTCCCTTCGGCCCTCTGCCTGCCCCTGGAAGGTGGCCAGGCCTGGTGCCAGGGCTCCTGGGCAATCTGGGCTGGGGGTGAGGACTCAGGTGAGGCTGTGCCCTCCATGCTCAGACCTCACCCCCCCTCTGCCCCCACCCTGTGAGAGAAGGAGCCGGCGGTCCCCATCCCCTGCCCCATTAGCAGCCCTAGTCCAGATGACTGCCCCCCCCCAGCCAGGTGGGCCGGACGGGGCAACTCCTGCCAGGCTGTCTGGTGGGCGTCTCCACTGCCCTGCCCCCGTGCACCAGGCCAGCCCCCCCGGAGCACACGCCCCCTGACAGGCAGAGGAAGAGCCTGCGCCAGGATTCTAGCCCAGGCGTGTGGACTGACGGTCCAGGCCAGGTGGCGACCTCCATGGCGGCCTGGGGCTGACAAACACCCAGTCAGCCCAGAGGTGCAGGCCCTTCCAGTGCTGGCTTGGGGACGGAGCACCCACATTCATCCCAGGTTTGACACCCGACTTTCTGACTGGATCCCATCCCAGGGCAGCCACTGCCCAGGAAGCAGAGGGCCAGGCCCTGAACACTGCCCATGGAGCAGCCGCAGCTCTGGCCAAGGCTGGCGCCCGCCTGCCCCAAGCCCCTAGGGTGAGGGCCCCTCTGGGAACACCGGCGTCAGCTCCTCCACCGCTCTGGCCCCGCCGGGCTGCCGGCGTCTTGGCGCCACATGTGGGGTCTCCTTGCCTCACCAGGGTGGCGCCGCAGGCCCTCGCCCAGGAAAGCGGCGATGCCCGCGGGCCGCGCCAGCACTTGGGCCTTGACTGCGAGCCTGCTCCTGCCGCGGCGCCTCCGGGAGCCGGGCTCGCTTAGCCCGGCAGCTGTCAGAAGGCCCAATGGGATGCCTGTAGCCAGCTTCAGACCGCTGGTGCTGCCCCTTCGGAAGGGGTCAGGGCTTGGCAATAAACCGTCAGCCGCTGGCTGCTTCTGGTCCTGAAGCCTCTGTCTCATGCCACCGTGCCACTGTCAGGACAAGGACTTCCCTGCCCTGGTCTCAGGACAGACGGGGACAGGTGACCGCAGCTCGGTGTCGGGTGAACGATGTCCTTTTCCGCCACGAGCCCACGGTGTGCGCCGGGCCCTGGGGCACTTTGCAGGGGAGGCGGAACAGAAGGGTTCAGCCACCGAGCTCGCGGACAACCTGCTTTCTCTTGGTCCTGCGGTGCCGCGGCTCCCGCTTCCAGGCCCCCGGAGGCCACGAGCCAAGCTTCCTGGGGTGGGGTCGGCCCTGACACTGGTGCCGGCACGCCCCAGCCTCCCTGCTGCCCGCTCGCCCCACCGCACCTCAGCGCAGCCCGCCCCTCGGACCCCGGTGCTGTCCCCACAGACGCTCTGTCTTGGAGGTGTCCGCCGGCCGCCCCTCCCCACTGTCTCCGCTGGGTCATCTGCAGCCTCCTCCACGAGGGCGCCATGGCCAGCCCCACACAGGGCACGTCCGGGCCGCTGAGGGCCCCACGCTCAGCCACTCCCGCGCGGGACAGACCTGTCACGTTACCCAGGCGCAGGCTCGGCCCAGCACTTCTATCTCAGGGAGCTTACATCTGCTCGGCCTGCTGAGAGCCCCATTATTTGTAGCCAGAGGCTGGAAACCCCCATGGCCGTGAGTGGGGGCGCGGGCACAAAAACGGGGTGCGGCGGCATGACGGGCTGGCCACGTCGCCAAGGAGGGGACACGCTGAGTGCTGGTGTCACATGCTCTCGAGACCTCAGTGAAAAAGATGGGAAGTCACCGGCACCCACATTACACCTGGGAGGCTGGCGAGTGAGCCCCAATCCCTGTGGCAGAGGCAGGAGGGCCTGAGCATGAGGAGGTGGGAAAGGGGGGTCCTTCAAGATAGACGCCCCGGCCCTGGCCTGAAGAGGCCCCTGCCAATTTGCGTCAGCGGACCCGGGGGCTCAGAAAGAGAAACCTGCCGAAGGCAAACTTCCCACCGCTTTCCAGCTTGGTCAAGAGCCAGCCCCACCCTGTGAGAACAAATGAGAGCGGGGAGAGCGGGGAGGGAGAGGGGCCCGTCAAGGGTCAGCGGCTGACCTCAGGCTGGACTGACAGGGCTCAGCTGGGAGCCTGCAGGTCCCCAGCCTCACCCCTCTGGCCCCCTTCAAGCCCTACCCAGGGCAGCTGTGGTTTCCCGCTGGCGCCTCTGGTCTGCACACCCACAGGCCCCCCCACCCCACAGCACTAATGGCTCAGCCTGGGGCCCCAGGGACCTCCCCCCCCAGGCTGCTCTGCCAGCCCCCCTGGCCCCCTCGCTGCTGAAACCCAATCCTCTGCGGCAGCCCAGGCTCAGCTGAGCAGCCTCCAGCACAGGCGTCCTGCTCCTGCTTCCCGGCGTCCGCACCCTGCTCTCCGCGGCAGGCCCCCGAGCTGGGGGAGCCGCAGCCGGTTCCTGGAGGGCCGAGCCGACAGCCGGCCGCCGCATCCCCTCCAGCCAGGCCAGTGCCGCCCGCGCCGGCTCCGCTCCTGCCCCACCTGCAGCGACCCCTGCCCAGCCACCGGATCCTTCTCGGCCCCAGCCCCGGGGCTGGCCCGCGCTCCTTCCAAGCCCGCCAGCCTGGTCCCGGGCCCTGGGCCGCACCATGAAGCCCGCTTCGGGGCCAGAGGGGGCCGGACAGCCGACCGCGGACATCCGCGTGTTCGCCAGCAGCTGCACGCTGCACGGGCTGGGCCACGTCTTCGGCCCCGGGGGCCTGACCCCGCGCCGGGGGCTGTGGGCGCTGGCCGTGCTCCTGTCGCTGGGCATCTTCCTCTACCAGGTGGCCGAGCGGGTGCGCTACTACAGGGAGTTCCACCACAAGACGACCCTGGACGAGTGCGAGAGCCACCGGCTGACCTTCCCGGCCGTGACCCTGTGCAACATCAACCCTCTGCGCCGCTCGCGCCTCACGCCCAACGACCTGCACTGGGCCGGGCCGGCGCTGCTGGGCCTGGAGCCCCACGAGCACGCAGCCTTCCTGCGCGCCCTGGGCCGGCCCCCCACGCCGCCCGGCTTCATGCCCAGCCCCACCTTCGACATGGCCCGACTCTACACCCGGGCCGGGCACGCGCTCGAGGACATGCTGCTGGACTGTCACTTCCGCGGCAGGCCGTGTGGGCCTGAGAACTTCACCACGGTGAGCGGCGCCACACCAAACCCTGGGGGCCCGGGCCCCGAAGTCCTGGTCCTCCCAAAGCCGGGGAACCTTAACACCCTCGCCCCAGGAGCCCTTCTTCCCCGGCCAGCCCATGTGCCCCCACCCAGGGCCTTTCTGCCCAGCCCAGGACACCGTCCTCTTGGGGCCCCTCCCCGTCTCCCGCCAGCTGCAGTGCAGCCCGCGCAGACACCCAGCCTGGCTCTGTGGTCTGGTCTGCAAAGACACTGTTCTGGGGGGCTGGGGAGACTCTGGTGGGCCTGTGCTAGGGCAGAAGGCCCCTTTCCCTGCCAGGGGGGCTGCAGCTTGTGTTCCTTCTGCCTCGTCAACACTCGCCAGTCCGAGAGGACAGCCCGAGCCCTTTGACTGTCTCCAAAGAGTCCCTGTCCGCTCTCGAGTGATGGGAGCCGGGAGGGGTCAACTCCGGTGCCCGCACGAGGGTGGGAGCGGAGATGTGGGCTCGGGCTTGGTGTTCAAAGGGGGGAGGGCAGGGGGCCCGCGGTCCTCACGTTTGCCTGGGGAAGGGGCTGGCCGGGCTTCTTGCTCTCTGCTGAGCTGTCACCTCTGGCCCCCACCCCCGAGATCTTCACCCGGATGGGCCAGTGCTACACTTTTAACTCCGGCACCAACGGGGCTGAGCTGCTCACCACGCCCCAGAGCGGGGCTGGCAATGGGCTGGAGATCATGGTGGACGTCCAGCAGGATGAGTATCTGCCCGTGTGGAAGGTCACAGGTAGGGGGCCCGTGCTCAAGCTGGGGGTACAGGTGCAGGGGTGTTGGAGGAGGGTGCTGGGCATGGCCTGGAAGCATGTCCTGTCCTGTGAAGTGGGCCAGGGTGGTGCAGCTCAGTCCCGGGGAGAGGGGGCCTGGAGGGGGGTCCCCTGGGACTCAGGCCTCAGAGGCCCCTCCCGCCTGCAGAGGAGACCCCATTTGAGGCGGGCCTCCGAGTGCAGGTCCACAGCCAGGAGGAGCCGCCCAGCATCGACCAGCTGGGCTTCGGGGTGGCCCCGGGCTACCAGACCTTCGTGTCCTGCCAGCAGCAGCAAGTATCCTGGCCCTGCCTCCCCGGCCCTCCTCAGCCCCAGCCCAGCCCAGGGGACGCCAGCCCACCGGGCACTGCCCCTGGGCTCAGCCCTCCGGCTCTCTCCTTAACCAGCCCCCAACAGCTGAGCTTCCTGCCCCCGCCCTGGGGCGACTGCAGCTCCGTGTCTCTGGACCCTGACTTTGAGCAGGAGCCATCTGGTCCCCTGGGTGCCCCCAGCCCCACCTCAGGCCCTTCGCCCCCCTATACCCTAATGGGGTGCCGCCTGGCCTGCGAAAGTCGCTACGTGGCTCGGAAGTGCGGCTGCAGAATGATGCACATGCCCGGTGAGGGGCCAGGGTGGGGGCGGGGGACGGAGGGTGTCCAGGCAGGGGCGGGGGCGGGGCGTGAGGGGCGGGGCCCCTCCTGAGGCTGTCTCCCTCTCCGCAGGCAGCGCGCCCGTGTGCAGCCCCCAGCAGTACAAGGACTGCGCCTACCAGGCGCTGGGTAAGGGGCAAGCCTCACGCACCGGCCCTCAGGCCCCCCCACCCCCTCCCGCAACCCCTCCCCTTCGCTCCCTGCCCCGCAGGCGGCCCTGACCCCAGGACTGTGGTCTGCAGACGCCATGCTGCGCAAGGACGCGTGTGCCTGCCCCACCCCGTGCGCCAGCACGCGCTACGCCAAGGAGCTCTCCATGGTGCAGATCCCCAGCCGCGCGTCCGCCCGCTACCTGGCCCGGAAATACAACCGCAGCGAGGCCTACATCGCGTGAGCGTGGGCGGGGGGCAGAGGGTGGGGGCCGCCGGCTTGAGGGCATACCGGCCTGCACACCCTCGCGGGCTGGGGGCCGGCAAGCACCGCTTCCCCTTTGCGACACCGTCTCCTGCCGGTGGGGGGCGCCCTCCCTCCCAGGGCGCAAGGGGAGTCCGGGACCAGAGTGAGCACCTGCCTGCAGCTGGCACTGGGGAGTGTCCCTGGAACATTTCGGCCTCTTCCAGGGAGAACGTGCTTGTGCTGGACATCTTCTTCGAGGTCCTCAACTATGAGACAGTGGAGCAGATGCGGGCCTACGAGGTGTCAGAGCTGCTCGGTGTGTGTGTGGTGCGCGTGTGAGCGTGTGTGTACGCACAGGCGCACGGGGTGCTCTGGGGGCTGGGGAGGTGTGGGCGGTGCAGGGGGCTGAGCTGACCAGGGTCCCGTGTCCACAGGCGACATTGGGGGCCAGATGGGGCTGTTCATCGGGGCCAGCCTGCTCACCATCCTTGAGATCCTGGACTATCTCTGTGAGGTGGGCCGGGCCCCCATGGGGAGGGAGGGATGAGACCACAGGGTCCAGGCAGGAAGGGGTGCACTGGCCACCTCCTCCCCTGCACCCCAGGTGCTCCAACACAGGGTCCTGGGATACTTCTGGAGGCGAAAGCGCGCCCAGCGGCACTCCAACACCGGCCTGGTAACAGCCATCTCCTCCCCTGTCACCCCAACGTGGGCACCCCGGCTGACCCCGGAGGGAGGACCCTGCCCGCCTCTGACCCTTTCCCTCCTCCCACAGCTTCAGGAAGGGCTGGGAAGCCATCAAGCCCAAGTTCCCCACCTCAGCCTGGGCCCCAGGTAACACAAAACGGCCCCCTAAGATCAAGGTGGGAGGTAGGTCTGGTCTAGGGGGTGAAGTTCAGGTCTCGGAGGGCAAGGGCACCAGCAGGGCAGGGGTGCGGGCCCCGGGCCAGCGCTGTGGTCTCTTGCCAGGCCGCCCACCCCTCCCTGTGCCGTCACCAAGACGCTCTCTGCCTCCCACCGCACCTGCTACCTGGTCACCCGGCTCTAGCTCCTGCGTCTGTCTCCGGGGCCACCCTCCACAGGCTGGACACGACGGGCCTGCCGTGTCACTGCCACCTTCACCTTCAATAAAGTTCTAGTGCATCGGCCTCGGGCGTTCCTCTTACCGGCAAGGCCGCGGCCAGCAGCACTGAGGCCCAGGCCCCGTGGCCACCACCCAGCAGGGCAGGTGGGCAGGGCCTCTTGGGAGGTGCGGGGCGGCGGCAGCTGGCTCCTCAGTGTGAGTTCAGCCACTGACGTGGCAGCGCCAAGGAGCCCAGGGGAGGCCCCAGGAGCCCACGCAGCACCGTCGTGGGGACCCGCAGAGGGAAGAGCTGGAGAAGGCTCTGAGCCAGCACACAGCGGGGAGCAGGCCGGCGGGAGGCAGAGGCCGGCCCACAGGAACGCAGCTGTGTGCTGCGACACCTCGGCTTTCTCGGCTTTCTCCCGGCCGGGCCTGGCGCGGCTCACGTGTCTCCAGAGCAGCTCTTCTTCCCCAGCCCCCCGAGAGCAGGAGCCCCCAGCTGGAGGCGGTGGTGGGAGGGCCCCTATTGCCACCCTTGCCAGCAGAGCACACCCAGACCCGAGCCCATTTTCTTGGCTACTCCACACCCCAAATATTGGAAAACCAGCAAACAAGGGCACAGAGCCTGGCCAGGGTGCTAGCCCAGCGTTGGGTCTCCCGGCCCCAGGCCACGGGGTGGAGCCCCAGGAAGGCCCCGCCCCTCCCATCCCCGCTGGGGAAGCCCCTCCTGGATCTCGGAGGCTGCAGTCCAGCCCGTGAGTTTCCCGCGCGGCAGAAAGGGGCGAGCAGGGGTGCAACGCAGCCAGCGGCCCCAGGCTGAAAGTCACGGCCTCTGGGCCCCGCCTCGGTCACTCGGGACCGGGAGTTGGTTGTGTGTGTCTGAGCTGGAAGCAGGACGGCGGATGAAAGCCCCCTGCCCCGCAACACCCCCCCCCCCAGCCACTCACGCACCAGCCAGACTGTGGGAAAGGAGCCAATTTATGAAATTAAATAAAGTCCGCAGAGGGGGTGAAGACCGTGAGCGAGGGCCCTGGGCCCCCCGCCCAGCACAGCTGGGGCTCACGCATGGGCGTGCCTGCGTCGCTGCCCCTCCCAGGAGGGGCTTCGATAAACCAGGCCCCAGCCTGGCAGCTGGGCTTCCGGAGCCTAGGGGGGGCAGAAGTCGGAGAAATAGGGGTGCTGCAGGGCCTCCTCTGCCGAGATGCGCTGGACGGGGTTGCACTTCAGGAGGTTCTGAAGGGCGGAAGGAAGAGGGGACAGGTCAGGGTCCCAACCCCCGCGAGCCCCCGGACAGGTGTCCCGACCCCCCACCCCCGCCACCTGCCTGGGCTCACCTGTAGCAAGTCCCTCCCGGTGGCATTGAGCTTGGGTACGACGTTCACCAGGGACGTTGTGGCTGGGTACATCGGGTAGGGCTGGGGGCGGGCGGGGAGTCAGACCAGGGAGTGGGGCACGGGGCGGGGAGGCTGCCAGGGCCGGGACACGAGGGACACCGGTGAGCACCCGGTGCCCCGCCCACCTTGTAATCCGGCAGCTTGGTCATGGCAGGCCACTGCTCCTCCGTGGGGGTCCCCAGGAGCGTGTCCAGGGGGTCAAGGGCCACTTAGTTGGAAAGGGGCGGGGCGGGCTCCTCCCCTCCCAGGCCGCGCTCCACGCCCCGCCCCACCATTGCAGCCCCCCGCACGGCGGACAGCGGGCCAGGCGTTCACAGACATAACGCCAGAACCCAAACCCGCTGTCACGGCCACGGGGCGCCCCCCGCCCCCCGCATGCCCTCCGCTCGCTCAGGCATCTGCAGGACGCGGCCCTCGGTGGAGGAGCGTCCTCCCGGCGTTGTCCGCCACCTTCCCAGCGAGCCCACCGAGCCCACCGGTGCCCCCTCCAGCTGCAGGGTGCGTCTGCCCGTGACAAGCGGGGTGTCCGCCCCCCTCTGCTCTCAGCCCCTCACTCTCAGCAGAGGCCCCGCAGCCCACCCACTCCTGCAGTGCCCACGGCACCCTCCGTCCCCGCACGCCCGTGTGGGCTCGGGGCAGAGGGCCTGCAGGATATCGGAAGATCCTCTTCAGCTGGTCGTCGACGTCGTTGCCGGGGAAGAGCGGCCGCCCCGCGTTGGCCAGCTCTGGAGGGGCGAGCGGAGGAGACACGCGAAGGAGCCCTCACACCTCTGTGCGGCACCTCCCTCCCCTCTCCCCAGGGCCCGCTCCCCTCCGCAAAGGGGGCCCTCCAGACCGCATTTGCCTGCTCAAGTGGGAGAGAAAGCACCCCAGCCCCCACCACGACACCTGCGAAGATGCAGCCGGCTGACCACATGTCGATGGACGTGGAGTACAGCTTGGCCCCGAAGAGGACATCCGGTGGGCGGTACCAGAGCGTGACCACCTGGAGGGGACCCCACCCACAGGGACCCCCACTTAGAGGGCTGGGGAGGGGGGGCTCAGAGAACAGAGGGAAAGAACGTTTGGGGCCTGGAGGAGCTGAGGTGCCCGCCGGGGACGCCCCCTGCCCAGCGCCCACCCCTGCTCACCTCGGCTGAGTAGCAGCGCACGGGGATACCAAAGGCTCGTGCCAAGCCGAAGTCTGCCAGTTTCAGCTCCCCGTTCTGGGCAGAGACGGGAAGGGACATGCAAAGGGGCTTCGAACAGCTCAGGCGGCAGGCTCCCCGCTCCTGCTGTCCAGCCCTTAGCTGGTGGCTCCTGGTACCAGTCACCCCCACACCCCACCATCTCCCCGAGACGTACCCTGTTTATGAGCAGGTTCTGGGGCTTCAGGTCCCTGTGCAGCACGTTGCGGCTGTGGCAGAAGCCCAGGCCTTTCAGCAGCTGGAAGAGGAATGACTGGGGGGGGGGGGTCACACCCTCTGGCTAGGAGGCCGCGCAGGCAGTGGACCCTGCCACCTCCTGCCCTGTGCTGAGCCTCGACACTCCACCCAGCCCCACCCCAGCACCAAGCTCAGCCTGGCATCACTCATTTCCCACCACGCTCAGAGTGACATCATTTATTTGACGCCAAGGCCACTTTTGCATTGTGCTAGGTATCCAAGGAATACGGCTAAGGGAACCTGGTCCCCACCTTTCCAGAATGTACCCGGCCTCGGTTGGTCACACACAGCCACCCCCACGCCTACATGTGCTGTATCATTATTCGGCCCTTATCACCCCTGGAACCGGGACAAGGCCCTTGGTCCTGGGCCTCAACAGCCCAGGCATGTGGTGACCAGTCCACAGACTTGTCGAGCGAAGGAAGATCTCTCTCTGAACCTCATTCTGTCACCGCCCAATTGCAAGTCACGTCAGTGACCTGGGAGCATCACTGTCAGGCCAAAGAGATCACGGAAGATGCTGGCTCAGGTGGCGCTTCTCAAGGGCAAGGGCAGGGTTTGCTCCCCACCTGACACCCCAGAGGGTCCCTGTCCATGGCCTGAACTTGGACCTCAATGCTGAATGCAGACCCCAACCCCTGCCTCAATGGGGCCCCTGGACCCCGGACCTCACCTTCACAATTTCGGGATCTAGGTCCCCGTTGCAGCTGTCAAAATACTTCTTAAGGTCCTACAAAGGGACGGGGTGGGAGGATGGGACAGAGTTTACAAGGCCCTGAGCCTGGGCCCCACACCCTCCTCCCAAGCCTGCTGTCCTCAAACCCCTTTCACCTGGTCACAGAACTCAAAAACCAGAGTCAGCTTCTTGTCACTATGCAGAACATCGTGAAGCCTAGGGGGAAAGATGGGCTCCGCCAGGCAGGTCCGAATGCTTCGGACCCCGCTCCCAGGGTCAGCCCAGCCACACCTGAGGCCCCCACCTCCAGCTGACCACACGAGCAGGACCTGCTGTCTACACACCTGACGATGTTCTTGTGCTTCAGCTCTTTGAGTAGGCAGATTTCACGAAGGGCAGAACTTGGCACTCCCTACACACACGGGACGGGACGGGCAGACAACAGTCACATCCCACCCTGCCGAGGCCTCGAGCCCCTCCCGGGCCGACGTCCCAGCCTACCTCGTCATCATCATCCAGCCTCACTCTTTTCAGGGCCACGATCTCATGGGTCTCCCGGTTTTTGGCCTTGAACACTGTTCCATAGGTGCCTAGAAGGAGGCCAGGGTTGAGGAGGACGGGCCACCCTTCCCCACCCTGGGCCGTCCCACTTGGGAGAGTTATTTCCGATGCCTGGAGGAGTGAGGGAGAGATTCAAAATGAAGGCTCGGCCCGGAGCAGCTTTGTGGAGGAGTGAGGACGTGGTGGTGAAAGTGCCTGCGGATGGCCCCAGGGAGGGTGTCTGCTGTGGGGAAGGCTGCTGCAGCCGGCCCGAAGGTCTAGAATAAAGGCGGCGCTTCGGAACGGTGTGATACAGTGAGCAGGGGTCTGGGAGAGGAGGGCTGGCAGGAATGGTGAGGCTGGAGGGCTGCAGCGAGAACTGCGGATGGGGTGGGAAGTGCAGGAAGTGCTGAGGTCGGAAGGTCCGGCGTAGGCTGGGAGGGGGCGTCTGCAGAAAGAGCTAGCGGGGAGGATGCTGTCTGCACGGAGGGCTAAGCTCGGGCCGGGCTGCAGCCAGTGCTGAGCCGGAGTCTGCTGGGTACTGATGACGGTAGAAGAGGCAGGACTGCAAGCAATGCTGAAGAGTCTGCAAAAGAAGCTCTTGCAGGAACATCTCGCGGCCCCATTACCTTCCCCAATCTTCTCCAGTTTCTCGTATTTCTGCATAGCGGCGGCCGCGGGGACCCCTGCGGGCCCTCGGTCCTAAGACTTCGGCCGCGGCGTTGCAGAGGAGGCGGGACCCCAGCCTGCAGCCCTGCCCCACCCGCTTGCCTGCGCATGGGCTTCTGGGGCTTGTAGTCTTAAGACGGCCAGGTTCCCCAGGAATGTCCGAGAGTAAGCCACAAGAAGACTACAAGCCCCAGCAGGCTGCGCGCTGGGTCTCTGCAGCACTCGATTCCCGGGGCTCCGCTTCCACCGCGGAGGCAAGCTCCGGACTTCAAGTCCCAGGAAGCATCGCGAGTCCGCTTTCCGGGCGGCCCGCAGCGGCGCCGCGGCTCCCAGTGTGCCCCGCTCTCGTTACTCCCGTCGGCGATCGCAGGCTTCTCTGGAAACGGGACTACACATTCCAGGATGCAGCAGGGGTGGGGGTGGGCGCGCTCTGGGGTTTGGCAGCCTACATCCTGGGCCCAGGTGGCCCGACTCTGACCCGGTTGAAGTTTTTGAGCTCTCAAAGACCACCGGACCGTCCCAGCGCGGCTTTCTACCTCCCCCAATCCCCCTAGGGGCCCCCACGACCCATGGGGAGTGGCTCGGGTGCTCGGGCCTTGTCTTGCTGATTATGGCTTTCTGTGGCTAGTTGACCTCAGAGCTGGGAAGAAACGCAGATGTGCCCCATTCGAGATTGGATTCAACTTACGCCAGAGACCCCTCTCCCTTCACCCCGGCTTGTCTTGAGCTCGACTCCAGCTGCTAGT
>PVIJ01006917.1:0-87298 GCA_004024925.1 Scalopus aquaticus | reverse complement strand
TTCGACGCCCAGCCGGGGAGAATCCCACATGGTGCGGCAGACCTCTCCTGCCTCGCCCGCTGCTCCCCTCAGCAGTGTATTTCTGATCTGCCTGTTCTGCTCCCCACTCTGTCTCTGGTGAACAATCTCACTGCCCCACGCCTCTGGCCTGTACCCCAGCTTGTATGTATAAATAAAAAATAAATCTTTAAAAAAAAAAAAAGAAAAAAATAATTAAAATAGCTTCCCTTTTTAAAGATTTTTGCGTATAATTATTTAGGGAGGCCCCAAAGTAGCTTCTTTAAGCCATCCAGAACCAGAAGAATGACCCGAGCATTGCTCAGACAGAACTTTCTAGACACGGGCCTCCCTGGTGGCTCAACAGGTTAAGCACAGCACTATGAAGCTTTCCAGAGCATATCCGGCCAGGGAGATTCCCACATGGTGCAGCAGACCTCTCCTGTCTCACCCGCTGCTCCCCTCAGCAATGTACTGCAGTCGATCTGCCAGTTCTGCTCGCCACTTTTTCTCTGGTGATTCCTCTCACCACCCTACACTTCTGGCCTACACCCCAGTTCTTGTATGCATAAATAAATAAAATCTTTAAAATTCATCTGGCAAGGATGGACAAATGTATAATAGGTACTCTAGATAGTATAGTAACGAGTGTATGTGGTATATTTATTTCCATTGCAATTTCTCTAAATATCTTCTGCAGTTCAAACTTTTCACAAATACAAAAGGGGCTTTCTTTTCACCAAGATTGATAAGGTCTTGTATTGTTTTATATTCTAAATGTTGCATTTCTGACTGCTAGAAACTATACTTTCTTGACTGTTAGATGTGCTTTTTGTCCCCTCATTCTTTTAGGTAAAATTTATTGTTTTTAGAAAAATATGCAAATGGTGATTTGTCAACTATTTAGCTAATCAATTCTCTTCCTTTACATTTTTGGGCTAATTTCAGGAGTTCTTTGGGGAGTATAGAGAATATCATCACTCTGCTCTTGGATTTGCAGGCCCAGGGCTGTGTGCAGAAGGTATTATTGTTTGTAGCTACATTGTTCACTCAGTTTGCTCAAAGAATGGAGAAAAACTACACTGTTTCCAAATCAGTCTTTTCTGCTTGGTCAAGCCCTTCAAAAACCATGGGACTGCATTTCAGTATAGTAATGTCTGATAGCTTTTAAATGTGTGCCAGAAATTGCAGTGTGAAAGGTAGTCTAATGAGCAGAAACAGGTATGATCCAAACACCATTTTTGTGAAAGAACTTTTAACAGCTTGCCTAATCTGAAATAAAACAACCTCATTTGCTTCACAAACAAGACATTACTGTATACGTAATATATTATAAAATGTCTGACGAATAAGGGAGAAATTTTCTTTACTTCCGTCACCAAAAGCAATGACTACTATCATTTTTGTATATTTCCTTCCCTATTTTTATGACTAGCCCTCTGAAAAAATTATACAAGTAGAATAAGCAAATTAAGGAAACCTGAAAAACATGAAAAAATATCCACCACAATGCTAAAATGTGATTGCTGTAATTTTGGTATATTTCCCACTAATCTTTAAAAATTGCATTTTCTCTATGTATTTTGAACAATAGTGTGCTATATATGCTTTTTTTAAAACAAGCATTTATTCATTTCAAAGAATATTCAGCAAATGTTAGCATCCTTTTTATTTTCTGCACCTTGCATTTTTTTATTTAACTGTCTTGTAAATCTTTCCATGTAAGGGCATCTAGAGCTGACTTTTTTGATTAGAGTACTCCATTGGGCAGATGCAGCATAATGCGGATAGCCAGTCCTTTACTGATGTACATTTGACTTGTTTTTAATCTTTCGCTATTGTAAGAAAAGGCTGACTTCCAGTTTCTATTCAACATGCAAGGAGCTTAGAAGTCATCACTCTTATCCTCACAACAAGATAAATGCTTAACAGACTGACAATCAACAACTCCTCTCAGATCCATGAGAAAATTGAGGTCACGGGCTGACTGCTGTCCCCCAAATTGGAGAGACAGGCAAATAAAGAGAATCACAGCTTACCGGAGCAGAAGCCTTAGAACAGAAGACCACAGCTGAAGCTAGTATAGGGGTAGGAAAACTTAAATGGAAATTAATGAATCATGGGAAGATCAGTGTGGACAAGTTAGGGAGTTAGAACTTTAGGAGGGGACCAGTCTTAGGAGAGCACAATAATTTTTTTTTTTTTTTTAAGTTTTACCTCCAGGAGTTTCACCAGATTCTAAGAGTGTAACCTGAAGAAAAATCCCAGAAGGGAGAAGTGGAATGTAATGATTTTAAAATATGCCCAGAGCATTCTTTTCTTCTTAACAAAGGGCTGCCCTCAAAGGAAACTATTTTCCTGGTGCTTATCAACTTTGGGTGTTACCATAACCTAGCCTACCTGGGGTTAGGGTAATGGTATTCCAGCAGTCTTTCACAAGGGGGAAGGGAAATACCCAACTCCAGCCCCTTCTAGTTTTCCTGTCTCACCTAAAGAGAGGGAAGGAATGAGATGCACTTCTGAAGGTGACATCTAATCATAGGACTACAGAATGCTTCGCCCCCGCCCCCAACTAATTACCACCACATCACTAAAGGGCTATTTTACCAGTTTCTCTTCCCTAGTACATCATGTCTATCTTTCTTGTCTACCTTTCAACCAAAAATTACAAGGCACACCAAAAGGCAAAGAAAGTTTGAAGAAACACAGCAAGCATCAGATTTAGACTCAGATGTGACAGAGATGTTGGAATTTAAATCAGGAATTAAAAAAAAATCTATGATTAATATGCTAAGAGCTCTAGTGGAAAAAGTGGACAACATGTAAGAACAGATGGTCAATGTAAGCAAAAAGTTGGAAACTCAAAGAAAGAATCAAAAGAAAATGCTTAAAATAAAAGTAACTAACAGAAATGAAGAATGCCTTTGATGTGCTTATCAGTAGACCAGACACAGCCAAGGAGAGAATAAATAAGCTTGAATATATGTCAGCAGAAACTTCTAAAACTGAAACGCAAAGAATAAAAAAGAATGAAAAAGACATAACAGAATAACCAAGAACTATGAGGCAATTACAAAAGCTATAACAAAAAATACTGAATAAGGAGTAACAGAATAAGAAGTGAAAAAGGAACAGAGAAATATTTGAAGTAGTATTGGTTAAGCTTTCTAAGCTTAGGATGCTAACAGAATACCAAGTGGTATAAAAGCCAAAAAAAATCTATACCTAGGTATATAAGAAAATCAGAGAAAGAAGAAATCTTAAAAGAAGCAGAGGAGGACACCCCTTACCGATAGAGGAGCAAAAATAAAGAATTATACTGGAGTTCTCTTTAGAAACCAAGCAAGTAGAGTTAACTCTTTAAAAATGTTGAAAGGGCCTCCCTGGTGGTGTAGGGGTCAATCCTCAGCACTATCATGCTATCAACACTGTGGCCTGAGTTCGAGCCTCAGCCAGGGAGCTAACCCACACGGCGCAGCAGACCTCTCCTGTCTCATCTGCTGCTCCCCTCTCAGCAGTGTATTTCAGTAGATTCACCTGTTCTGTTCCCCACTCTGTTTCTGGTGAATACTCTCACCACCCCCTCCCTGCACCTCTGGCCTACACTCCAGTCTTACATGCATAAATAATTAAACATAAAAATCTTAACAAACTTTGAAAGAAAGTCACCAACCTACAGTTCTGTATCCAAACTATTCTTCAAAAGAAGAAATACATACTTTCTCAAAGAAAAATTGAGCATATTTGTTGCCAGTAGACCTGCCTTACAAGAAAGATGAAAAGTGTTTCAGAACAAAGGAAAATGATAATAGTTCAGAAACATGAATCTACACACATAAAATGCAAAACATTAAAAAAAAAAGGCAAAAACATTCGAAAAGGTATAAATATTTTAGTTTTTCTTATTCATAAATGATAGGGCCTCCCTGGGGCGCAATGGGTTCAGTCTCAGCACTATGAAGCTGTCTGCAGCCACTTCAGCAGGGATTCAATCCCTGGCCAAGGAGATTCCCACATGGCGCAGCAGACCTTTCCTACCTCACCCACTGTTCCCCTCAGCAGTGTATTTCAGTAGATCTCCCTGTTCTGCTCCCCACTGTCTCTGGTGAATCCTCTCACCCCCCCTTCCACAGCCGTGGCCTATACCCCAGCTCTTGTATGCATAAATAAATAAATCTTTTTTAAAAAGTGACCTCACAATAACAGTTTGGAGAAAATAATTATAGCAGCAATGTATGAAGTGACAATTAGCTTATAGATAAGTAAAATAAATAGTAGAAATGTTATAAGCAATAGGAAGGAAGGATTATTATAAAGTATTTGAACTACTCATGAAGTGGTATACTGTTATTTGAGAGTAGACTTAGACTAGTTCTAAATATATTATGAACTCTAATAAGTCAACCACTAGAAAGTGTCATTGATATGCTAAGAGAAGAGAAAATGGAATCATATAAAATATTCCTATTCTGTTAAAAGCAGAAAGAGTAAAAGACAAAAGGAAACAAAAAACAAGGACAATGAATAGAAAACAGGAACAAATATGGTAAATATTAATTCAACTATATCAATAATCACGTCAAGCAACATTGGTCTAAATATACCAAATAAAAGACAGAAACTGTCAGAATAGATTAACGAAAGCAAGACCTAGCTACTTGTTATCTCTAAGAAACCCTTTTTAAATGTAAAGACACAGGTTAAAAATAAAGGGAGGGCAAGAGATGTGCCACACTGATGTTAATCAAAAGAAAACTAGACTAACTGTATTAATTTAAGACAAAAAATGTTTCAATGAATATCATTGTACACATTTTTTCTTATTTAGAAGAGTGACAATCTCTTGTGCTAACTTTTTTGTTTTGGCCTTTTTCCTCTTTTATTGATGTATTAAATAGATATAGTAATATGGTAAGTAAAGTACACTAAAGAGTATAGCTTGACGAATTTTTGCATACATATATACATTTTCACATTGTTTTAATAGTTATTGAATAATTTAGCTATTATCATATGCTTAAGCACTGTTCTGAGCACTTTACATGTATTCATTCCATTAATCTTCATCATAAACCTATAAATTAGGTATTATTTTATCCCATTCTAGAGGTAAAGAAACTATGGCACAGACAGATTAAACATTTGTTCATGGTCATGATTTGTAAATCTAGAGCCAAAATTTCACATCCATGTAGTCAGGTCCCAGTGTTTGTGCTCTTAGCATTTCTATAAAATAACTACATATAAAAATATTCATAGAAGGAACGTAGCAGTATCTGTGGCACAATATTAATTGCTCATCATCATCATTCTTTACTACTATTACTTTATCATTGCATCTGAGGTGCCATTAATTGCAAACTCATTATCTTAAATGCCACTAACAAGGAAAAACAACACTGATGATCATAATTTTTGAAGATTATATTGAGTGTATAAGATATATTCTAATTTCAAAGTAAAAATGTGCAAAAAAATATATACTTGGTGACCTCCCTGATGGTGCAAAGGGTTAAGTCTCGGCACTACCTATCCTATCTGCAGCCACTGCAGCAGTGGTTTGATTCCCCCAGCCAGGGAGCTGACCCATATGGCGCAGCAGTCCTCTGCTGTCTTTTCCACTATTCCCCTCAGAGGTGTGTTTCAGTAGATCTGCCTGTTCTGCTCCCCACTCTGTCTCTGATGAATCCTCTCACCCTCACCCCCACCTCTAGCCTACACCCCAGCTCTTGTATGCACAAAGAAAATAAATCTTTGAAAACAAAAACAGGAACAGGGCCTCCCTGGTGGCACAATGGGTTAGGCACAGCACTATGAAGCTATCCAGAGCCTCTGCAGTAGGAGTTCAATACCTGGCCAGGGAGATTACCACATGGTGCAGCAGACCTCTCCTGCCTCGCCTGCTGTTCCCCTCAGCAGTGTACTTCATTCAGTCGATCTGCCTGTTCTGCTCCCCACTCTGTCTCTGGTGAATCCTCTCACCACTTCACACCTCTGTGATTTGTAAATCACAGCTTATATGCATAAATAAATAAATGTTTTTAAAAAAACATGCCTAAAAATGAGGTCCTGATAGTCTTAACCATCTTCATATGTGACAACTCCATTGTTCCAATTATTCAGGTCAAAAACCTTGGCGTCAATGAGTTCTGAAGTCTCTACCTTCAATCCAGAATTTAGCCATTCTTCACCACCCCCACTTCAGTACACTATTCCGAAGTGCCCTGTGCCTGAGATTGCTAGCTGATCACCTCATTCATGCTTTCTTCTTCCTGGCACACATTTCCCTGTCTCCCATGCAGTTAGGTGTGGCCGTAAAATGAAACTATAAGCAATGAATGTAAGAACAATTTCATGTGGCACTTTCAGCCTGCCCATATAAATGTCCCAAGCGTGCTCCTATATGCTTTTCTCCTCTTCTAGATTGTTGTCATGGAGATGGCTCTGTACCTTACTCGTAAGGATGACCTTGGCAGCCACATGTTGAAGATAGCAAAGCCTCTGCCAGCCTGGGTTTCTTAAAGATTGCAAGGAGAAGGGCTGTACCAATGACCTCTTCACCCACCCAGTACTGTAAGATGAAAAATAATGCATTATCTATTGTGTTTGAGCCTGTGGGCAATGAGAAAACTAATATTGGAGGACAGAAGGATAATCTTGCTAATTAACAGCAAAATACTTAATGAAGATGTTACCTGTAATAAACAGAAGGCAGGCCAAGTGCCTCCTGAGTTGATAGCTTTAGGGAAAAGAGGATAGAAAACAATGTTAGTGATGTGTATGAATGGTTACTGGCGGTGTTTAGCAAGTATTATAAGAAAAGCCTCTTGACTGGTTCAAGAGCAGAAATTGAAGGGTAGAACTGGAAAATTTGGGGCTACAAGGTGAGAAGAATTGACTGTTTCTGTACCCCAAGTAAGGGAGAAGGGTGAATAAAGCTTTGTGTCACAAGGTTTAGAGAACAGCTTCATCATGGCAGGCTGGCGACCTTGTATGTGTCCATGTCAGCTACATAAGCAAGGCTTGATTGCAGTCTGACCCAACGGTTGGCAGAATGCCCTGTGATTCCTCCTGGAACAAGAGGAGATAAGGACAGGGAGCTGCCGCATGGCAATTTATCATTCATATCTTATGAGAGATTACCACAAGGCCGTTCTCATCCATTTCCCTGGTTTTGAAGCCCTTTCCACCTTCCCCACTTCCCTGCTTGGGCACAGCTGCTGGCTAGCTGTAAAATTGCTTGACTGGTTTAGATTTGGCTTCCCCATGGCAGAGTGACTTACCATTCTGGTGGTCTGTCACTTGGCTCCTCAGACTCCATGTCACCTTGTGGGACTAGGGCTGAGGGAAGCTGGCCCATGCTGATCTTCTTTATGCTGTTTCTGTAAGTTCTGAACATGCCATCTAAATTCAGTTGGTCTTATCATCTTGTACCAGCCAAATCTATAGAAGTATGGCAAGCCAGCTAAACAGCTGCAATAGTGTCAGTCACCATGCTACTATTTAGGGACTGCTTGAGCACTTGACACAAAGGCACATTAAAGTCCCTCAGTTAAACAGAGGGACTCGGGGCCTCCCTGGTGGCGCAGCGGTTTGAGTGCTGCGCTGTGGAGCTGTCGGCAGCCCGCGATAAGAGTTCGACGCCCAGCCGGGGAGATTCCCACAGGGTGCGGCAGACCTCTCCTGCCTCGCCCGCTGCTCCCCTCAGCAGTGTCCCTCAGCAGTGTACTTCTGATCTGCCTGTTCTGCTCCCCACTCTGTCTCTGGTGAACTCTCTCGCCACCCCACGCCTCTGGCTTGTACCCCAGCTTGTATGTATAAATAAATAAATCTTTAAAAAAAATAAACAAAAATAAACAGAGGGACTCTACGCTGAAGCAAAAATCAGATTGAGGGGAGTAGTGTCCTCATCTATACCTATTGGTTGAGATGGCATCACGTTAGCCACCATTAATCTGAACAGGAGAAGAATAGGGGCAAGCAAGTAAATGCGTAAGGCGCACTCTACAGCTGTGCCTAGGAAAGAACTCTGGATGTGATTACAGCACACAGAACTCTCAAGAAGCAAATGGATCAGAGGCTTACTAAAGTTTTGAGGGGACTGAGTTGCCAAAGAAACCAAGAGCAAAGACTGAAAAAGCTGTGAGGTTTAAAACAACTCTTGCGCAGGAAGTATCTGGGAAAGCTGCTGTAGTTTCCACTCACCATCATTATCTCTGACCTCATTTCTACTTGCCCCCTTCCCTCTGTTCCAACCAGCCTCCCTACCATTTCTAAACCCGATAAATACAGCCCCATCTCAGATCCTTGATCATTGTCGTTCCTTTGCCTGAACAAAACCCTTCCCCCGCCATGTTCACATGGCAAAATATACCATGGATCCCATCCCCAGATATATTTAGGGGTAACTGAAAGAAAGTGTCTAGTTTTACTTCTTAACTGTCACTTCTACAGGCATCCAGGTCCACTATTGGTGGCAGAAAACAAAGCTAGGTAGAAACTTATTATCCCACCCCCCGCATCATGCAAGAAACTCAGAGCCCCACAAAATGCACCTGATTGTTTCCAGGCACTGTTACTGTGCTCAGGAACAAATCCACTCCCCAACAGTCTCTGTGAGAATCAGCTCTCAGCTGGATACCACATACCTGCTACCAGTCTGAAGGCTCCCTGAGGGTGTAGTATCTCCCGCTGAATTACAGTAGTTCTGGTGGCTCCCTGGACAGGGAGGGTACAGGCACCTGGTTTGTGGGTTGCAGGGAGAGCAGCTTTCTGCCCCTGTGTTATCTTCTGCAAAAGGAACCCAGAACAAGTGCCAAGTTGAAACGTAGGCAAAAGCATCTATGGTGAGTAGTGTAGTAAGAGGGGTACTTGTATCCTTTTAGTGCACTCAAAAACTGGATCTACAGTTTGGAGGACATGTTTTTAGCATTTAATGAAATTTTTAAGAAATGCATTTTCTATCACTCTGTATCTACCCTAGATAAACATTCCTAAATAGGTACAAAGACCCAGGATGTGTATATTAATCATAACATTTTTAAATAAGTGGACATAGAACAACAAAGTAAACACAAAATTCCCTAGAAACACAATGGGGAATATTATGCAACAGTTAAAAAAGAATGAGGCGGATCTATGTCAGAGTGACATCCAAGAGAGCTTGTTTAGGGAATAAAGGAAATTGCAAAAACATGTGTATACTTTGAAATAGAAACACAACCTACCAAATAATGCCATATATATTTTAATAAACACAGATAGAGAAAAGTACCTAAGGATGAGAACTGAAAACCGTTAACTCTGGGGAGGAAGGAAGAGAGGGCAATTAGAATTGGGAATGGTGATTGCGAGGACTTTAGCTTTATGCTTAGTAACTATCTTTCAAGGATAACGCATGCTTGTGTAACTAGAAATTAATTTTTTATAAAGGGCATTTGGCTTAATAGCAAACATTGTCATGCCCCCCACCCCATCCCCTTATCAATATAGAACACACTGGTCCAACTTCCAATTGCTAACATTACATTGTCTGAGGGCTTTCTCTTGCCACTGGAGCCTGCTCTGTTGCTGGAGTCAGCTTTGTCACACATATGGCAGAGAAGCAGTGCTGGGAACGAACACCTCCCCCACCCCCAACAGCCCTCAGCTAGTGACAGATGGGAGTTGGTGTGCCTCTCAGTCAGGGACCAGTCAGGAGACAGAAACCAAGTTAGTTATTTGGACAGGATTTTACATAAAATACGTTAACAAAGCACAAAGTTGTTAAACGCAAAAGGTGAAAAGAGAAAGGTATTGTAGACAGAGGAACTGCGGGAGCTGCTCCACGCCAAAGCTGGGGGAATAAACTTACAACTTAGATGTTTACAACTTAGAAGAACTTACAACTTATTACAATTTAGAAGCTTGAAGGAAGGGCTCCATGGGCCTGGGATTCAGACCTCTGAGCATAGGGGGCAGCTCACCTCAGGCTGGTATATGTGATGGGGGTTCCATGAAGCTGGTTCTGTGAAAGTTGGAAAACCACAAACTGGATTCAGCTGTGCATGTGGGCAGGGCGCCACTGGTACGGGGTAAAGAAATGTTATTGGGGCGAGATAGGGGGCTGGAGGGGGATGCTGACAGAAGCCGAAAGCTGACAGGAAATGTAAGAGGGTGGTCCTCAGGAAAGGGGAGTGTTCCAGGTTCCCTGCCCCACCCAAGGGAAGGTGGAGCTGAGCAGGCGAGATAAGACAGAGAGGAGAGAAAGGAAGAAAGGGAGCAGGATGGGAGCCAGAAGAGGCCCAAGGAGCAGAGAGACAGGTGAGGAAGCTGCACTGGCCTGGACTGATTGAGACAGATGTGGGTGAGAGACCCGTGGGGAGGTTGGCTATGGCAATGTCAGTCTTGGTTTTGATTTTGCTCTTTAACTCCCAGAATTGTCTGGTTGTTTTTGACCCTTTTCTATGGGTCCCTGCCGAAAGGCATTTTAAACTCATGGCAGTCTTTCAGGCCTTGCCTTGGGCCAATCCCATTTGAGTGGACTTTTGCCCACGAGGTGATGGGTAACTTTGGGTGCTTAGTTTAGAAACTATATTGTCTTTTCTGTATTATCACACTAATTATATTAAAGTTTCTTTTCCACTTAAGGTCTTATATGTTTTGTCCTGATGAGGCGGATAGCAGAACCTATTTAGAACGGGCAGGTTTGGGGGTTCTAGGGTTCCCATCTCTCTGCCCTGTAACAGAAAGAACAAGGAAGAACAGAAAAAATTCCAATTTCCTTGCTCTCCTCCAGTCTTGCAGTCTCCCTCTATCACCCCTTATAGGCAGAGTCTAACAGGAAGTAGCTGGCAAAGCGGGAGCCGGGTTTGTAGAATCCCAAACCCCAAATCAAAAGGAAGAACAGGGAAGGGCGAGTTTGAAGCTTAGTAACTTAGTAGCTTAATAAAATAAACAAAAATAAAGAGAATAGCTTAATGAGCTTCAGTGTCTCTATCATTAAATGCAACATTCAATTACTACTTTGACTTTCTTGCATCATTTATTCTCCCTCAATCTTTTCCCCTGGAGTATTTAAAAGCAAATTACATAATTTCACCAGAATACACAATACCACCATCACACCTAATAAAATTAACACCAACTCCTCAGAGCATGTAATACCCAATCTGTTAAATTTTCCTGATTTATTTGTTGTCAATGGGGCTGTGGGATTGGGGAAATTGTATGAAAGTGGCCAAAAGGTACAAACCTCTGTTTATAAGATAAGCATTAGAGATGCAATGTACATAATGGCTATATGGTATATTTGAAAATTTGTAAGAGAGTAGATCCTAGTAATTATTGTCACAAGGAAAAAGACCCTATTTTTTTGTACCTATTGATGGAGGAGATATAACTTACAAATAAGGTTAAAAGGAGACCCACACAGGAGGTGGGGGTAGACGGAATTAGCATAACCATTAACCCTGCTATACCAAAGCCTAGATCACAAAAGCAGACTCAGGCAGGTATCAGAGTGCTGGATGGAAGGTAAAGATAAGGAGATTGAGCCCATTGTAGAATCTCCAGTCTCCTTTCACATTCTAGTTAAGTTATTCAAAACCAGTAACAGACAGCCATCCTCGAAGATGCGCCCCTCCCAACTAAAAGAAGGCTGTATCAGTGCCATCCATGCAAGAATGCGGGGCAGCCATCTTACTCTCCACCTGCGCCTATGCAGGTGCTTTTTCCACCAGCTCTGTCCCTCTGCAGGGCAGCGGCCTGCCTGCCTGCCCGTGACCTGCACCATGTCGGGTCTTTACTGACCTCAGCAGAGGCAGCTCTCGTCAGGGTTGCCCGCCTGCCTGCAACCATGCAGGCCTCTGTTCTTCCTGCCCGCTTGTTCCCTTTAATTCCCTTTCCCTAATAAACCTGTAAGTATAACTGAGTCTCTGTCTTGTGGAGAAACTCGCTGTGTGCTGCTGAAGGGAGCCCTGGTGAAACCTTTCCCAGAGTGAACCTGATGTCGTTTCAGAGTCGATGGATTTGAGAGCGGCGCGGGGTCCTTGGGTTCACTCTGGGAAAGGTTTCACGAGAGCTCCCTTTGGCGGCACAGAGCGAGTTTCTCCACAAGACAGAGACTCAGTTATACTTAAAGAACAGGTTTATTAGGGCAAGGAAGTAAAGGACACTTGTACAGACACAAGTGGGCAGAAAGAGCTGCCCCGCTGAGGGGCAGATTTGCTAAGAGAGGCCCGCATGGTGCAGGTCACGGGCACACAGGCAGGCCGCTGCCCTGCAGAGCGACAGAGTTGGTCAAGGAAAGCACCTGCATAGGCACAGGTGGGCAGAGAAATGGCTGCCCTGAGTTCCTGCCAGGATGGTACTGAGATAACCCTCTTTCAGTTGGGAGGGGCTCATCCTGTAGGATGGCTGTCTGTTTACCGGTTAGTTAGAATTAGAAAAGAGACCGGGAGATTCTACAATGGGCTCAATCTCCATATCCTTGGCCCTAGAGACTGCTGTCTATCGCCTACCCATGCTCTGCAACCCAGGAGCCGGGTGCCAATGGTTATGTTGATTTCTTCTACCCCCACTTCCTTGTGTGGGTCTAGTTCTAATCTTATTTTGCGTTATATCTCCATCAAAACCAATGACCCCGCTCTCAAACCCATCAACTCCAAAAACTACATCATCTACGATGGATTTTAATTAAACTTATTGTAATATATGTGTGTATATATACACATGCACGTGTGTATGTATATACACATATATTGCTATACAACTTTAATACACATGGTGCTATATGTAAATTACCTCAATAAAAATGGAAAAAAGTTTTCCTGGTTGTCTCATTTTGAGACAGTTAATTTGTTTATAATGTAGGGGAGGAAAAGTAATTTTCCCTCTACTCGTCCAGGTTCTTGGCTAAAACCCTCCCTGTATTAAAAGACTAATTAATAAGTTTAATAACATGCATACTTCTGTACACATGAGAGACCCTGGAAAACTAAGTCCCCAAAATCATGCAAGTCACCTTTGAAATAACATCTTCCTCACCTAAAGACAAAAGATAATAGTGCAGGAGAGGAAATGTGAAAGCCAGTTAAGAAAGGTTACCAGGAAAAGCACAGTAAACAGGGTATGATTATTATGTAGATTTAAACCCCACCCTTTTCTATTGATAAGTTTCTAGAGATTTGGTCATCTAACACTTCCTGATACAGTAAGAGACACCTTTACAAATGGAGATTTTACCTTATACATGTAAATGTCTCTTACAAAAGGGTAACAGCTACTTGGTTTTCAGTTTTTCCTGTCAACAGTTTCTTAAAAATCATAAACTCAAATTTATCAATACACCAAAGGGATATATTTCAAGGTGGCAAATTTTGCGCCCCTACATAATCAAGTACCAAACAATGTCCACGTTTTGGTTAATATGGCTTATATGTCTCTTTATTCTGTAACTCTTCTCTCTCTTTTATATTAGTTCACCAAAGAAAATGTCATTTATCCTGTAGAATGTCCCATATTCTAAATTTGTCTACTTGCATCCTGTTGGTATTATTTAATATGTTCTTTTGTCTTATTTTCTGAAGCTCGTAGATGCCTAAGGCGTCTTGGCTAGATTTAAATTCAATTCTTTGGCAAAGATAATTTCATTGGGTGCTGTGTACTTATTACAGCTCATTGGAAGGCAAGATGGTGATTTTTAAAATTGAGGTTTAGTTTTTAAATTGAAAAAGATTTTATTTATGCATACAAGAGCTGGGGTGTAGGTCAGAAGTGTGGGGGGGTGAGAGGATTCACCAGAGACAGAGTGGGGTGCAAAACAGGCAGATCTACTGCCGAGGGACAGGAGAGGTCTGCTGAGCCATGTGGGTCAGCTCCCTGGCGGGGGATCAAACTCATGCTGCAGTGGCTTGCTGTTAACTTCTTAGTGCTGAGATTTAATCCCTTGTGCGACCAGAGAGGCCCTCCCAATATCATTTAAATGGTATGCTGATTATTAATGTTCACACTTCAATTTAATATTTTACTTCAGGGCCCCCCTGGTGGTGCAAGGGGTTAAGTCTCAGTTCTATGAAGCTCTAGGAAGCCACTGCAGCAGGAGTTCGATCCCCCACCAGGGAGCTGACCCACATAGTGCAGCAGACCTCTCCTGCCTCGCCTGCAGCTCCCCTCAGCAGTGTATTTCAGTCAACCCTCCTATTCTGCTTCCCACTCTGTCTCTGGTGAGCCCTCGCACCTCTGGCCTAACACCCCAATTATTGTATGCATAAACAAATCTTTTTAAAAACAAATAAATGATGTTGGGAGGGTAGAGAGTGCCCACACATGCATAAATGAGCGAACTGTAGGACCCAATATGTCTTGCATCCCCCTTGTGAAATGATGTCGTTTCCCCCTCTAACCGAATGGAGAATTTCCTCCTGAATATGTTACAGGGCAGGAAGAGGGGCACCCCAGACCACCCCAAACTTACCTGCTCTAAATAAGTTCTGCCATCCACCGCATCAAGACAAAATATATTAAGACTTTTAATGGAGAGAAACTTTAATACAATTAGTGTGCAATACAGAAAAGACAAAGAATATATAGTTTCCAAATCAAGCACCCAAAGTTACCCATCAGCTCGTGGGTTAAATGCCCAGCCAAACAGGGTTGGCCCAAAGCAAAGTCCAAAAGCCTGCCACAAGTCTAAAGCACCTTTTTAGCAGGGACCCATAGTAAAGGGTCAGAAACAGAGACGTCTGGGAGGAAAAGAGGAAAACCAAAATCAAGATAAAAGCTGCCATTGTCAGCCTCCCCACGGGTCTCTCACCCACATCGGTTTCAACCAGTCCGGGACCAAGAAGCCAGCGCAGCTTCTTCACACGTCTCTGCTCCACGTGCCTCCTCAGGTCTCCTTCTGGCTCCATCCTGCTTCTTTCTCCGGTCTCTTCTCCAGCTTCATCTTCTCCCTGCTCAGCTCCACCCTCCCCTGGGTGGGGCAGGGAACCTGGAGCCTCCCCTTTTTCCTGGGGACCACCCTGTTACAGATCTGTAGAGGGAGTTGTTAGGCTTGGATTCCAGGAAACGCACATAGGTCTTGCCATTAACATACTCTCCGATCTGCCTTCCCTTCAGTTTGTTTCCAGATAAACCCATTTGTTGTTGGAATAACAACTTGCCTTTGAGGTCAACAGAGGTATACTTTAGTGACAATGAAATGCACCAAAAGTAAATGAACTATTGGATGACTATTTACATATTATGCAACCAAGTAAGCAAATACTTAGGTGAAGTTATTAAAGCATTGCCATAACCCATACATTCCCTCATGAAATGGTGATTTTCTAATTGTTATTCTTTCATAGCTTGAATTTTTTATAACGAAGAACTTTCCCATTAATTCTGGATGCTCTGAAATACGGTCAGCAGAATAACTGCTTAATTTTTTACTATTTGCCAGTTTCATGATTAATAAGTTGGTATCCTAGCAACCTCCAAAAACTGACCAGTGAGGTTTTATTTTTTGGTATCATTATGAACTCAGGCAGTCTTAAAATATTTAATGTGTAAATATGTACATTACTTTGCAGGCATTATGCTATTTGATGCTCAAATTGCCCTATTTTGAACTAGTGATAACCCCTTAAAGTTGGTTCCCTAGTCCTTTAATATGACTCTGTGGTCCTTAATTTCTAGTACGACAGGATATTTCATGTTCATCTTTTACATTTCCAGTCTCAGAACTGAAATTAGTCATTCCCCTAAGGAATTCTGCATGTTTGTTTGTTTTAAATTATATTTAGTCACAATCTGGATGCTGGGTATTTATTGCTATTATGTTGTCATTTCTTTTAGGTCTTTTCAGTGCACAGAGCTGGGAAAGACATTTTTTTTTTTAGAAAAAGAAAAATAAAATATGAATTATACTGCTATTTCCAATCCAAATTAAAAGATTAAAGGATTTGACTTAATTTCATTGATTTTTGTCTTTGTCTCTTTTTTTTTCCATATATAAAATCTCGGTTCTTAATGATATTAGCATAATGATGGCTTTATTATGTAAATAATGTGAAAATGAATATACAGAAACCTCATTTAATGAGGTCAGGAGGCTAAAGGAGGAGAGTTCACACACATGTGCACTCAGCACACACTGCAGAATCCAACGCGGAGAGACGTGCCTTGCCTCTTCCACGGGAAGTGACGCAGCTTTACTGCCCTAGTGAAGAGGCTCCTCTTTACCCAGCAACAGCTCAATCAATGAGAGAATGCTACAACCAGCAAATGAAAAGCCACTGTACTCAGACTCCCGTTTCCTCCAAAGGACTCTGTTTACAACAGACCCTCTCGACCTTATATTTTTAAGTTTCTTTTATTCTGAAAAAGTATGCATTTGTTTAACATGACACCTCACTTTCCAAATTACTTATTTGTTATTGTTGTTCCCGAATAAACCCATTTTGCTTGTGAGATGAATGGCTGCTTATTTGTTTGAGGTCATCAATAGGATAGTGTTAGAATGACAATACCAATGTTATTGTTAACAGTGTATGACTGAACCTATGTCATTTAAGATTTATTTGCATTTTCTTTTGTCCTTAGAATCTAGCCCACTAGGAATGTATAGTCAAGTACTGTATTGGCTAGTCACTTGAAATAATTATTCTCTGTGTAGTTTGCCACCAACTTGATATATGTTAAGTTCATTTGTTTGAGTGAGTCTTCATTTTTTTAAAAAAGATTTATTTTTATTTATTCATGCATACAAGCTGAGGTTTAGGCCAGAGGGGAGGGGGGTTGAGAGGATTCACCAGAGACAGAGTGGGGAGCAGAACAGGCAGATCTACTGATAATCTCTGCTGAGGGGAGCAGCGGGCCAGGCAGGAGAGGCCTGCTGCTCCATGTGGGTCAGCTCCCTGGCCAACCAGGGATTCAACTCATGCTGCAGTGGCTGATGATAGCTTGACAGCACTGAGACTTTAACCCCTGGGCCACCAGGGAGGCACTAATCTTCATTTTTTTAAGGCGTGCTTCCTTTTTTCTTGATTACACTCAGTTTTTAAATTATTTAAAAACAGTTTTATGTTTCCAATGTATGTTAGTGATCTACTGCTGCATAACAAATTAAACCAAATTTAGCGACTTAAAATAGCAACCACTTACTATCTCACAGTTTCTGAAGGTCAGAAATTCAGAATGGCTTAGCTGGGTGGTTCTGGCTTAGGGTCTGTCATGAAATGCAATCAGTATGTCATCCAGGGCTGCAGTCATTCATCTCCAAGCTTAACTGGGGCCTGACAACCCGCTTCCAAGATGGCTCACCCACATGGCTGTTGGCTGGGCTCACTCAGCTCTTCACCAGGTGTAATTGCTCTATGGGGCAACTGGCTTCCCCCAGAACATGTGATCCAAGAGAAAGAAAGAAATGGAAAACACATTGTCTTTTGGAACCTAATCTTAGAAATTATGTATATCATTTCTGCCAAATTCTATTGGTAAAAAGGACCAATCCTGATACAATGTCAAAGAACACTTCAGGAGGATGTAAATATCAGCAGGTGGGGATTTTTGAGGACCGTCTTTTACATAAAACAACACTGTGAAACAAAATAAATTCAGAGAGTTCTAGTGTCTCTCTTTGTTCAAGCCACATTCCTTCCCTCACCTTTCAGGAAACTTTACAGGGCAGCCCGGATATAAATGGGGTGCCTGTCTGTGGGTTCTCACCCGTGCACATAAAAGGGACTTATAAGACTCAACTGCAGACACACACAATAAAATTAATAAAAGAGTTTGTTTACAAAAAGGGAAGGGAAAAAGATAAAGAATAAATTGGTGAATGTGTCCTACCAATCCGCTGAGCTGAAATCTTAATGGCACACTCAAAAACCTGGCAATCCAGAATCATGAGCAATAGCCCCCCTCCAAGCTCACAGGTCTCGTTTTTTTAATCCCAAAACCCTTGCTTAACTCCACCCTCAGTCCTCAGCATCCTGCCTTCGGTGATGACGGCATTCTGGGATCCTTAGTCCTAGGTGCCTCGGATCTTTCTGGCTTGAGATGGGGGTGGGACACTCCCTTTTCCTGAGGAAGACCCTCTTACAAAACCACTTTCAATAATAGTTTTTTATCATTCCATTGTTTTGTTTTGAAAATGTCAGAAAAATATGTACCTATATTTATAGTCTCAAAATATATTCCCTATAGTCAGCCTTCCTGTGCCTTGCTTTTTTGTAAACAACATATCCTGCGAATCACCTAAGAACACAAATATCTTACTTACTCCCTTTTAAAGCATCATTAAATTCCATTATATAGATATTGTATAGTTTAAATAACATTTTAATGACTTCATCATTCATTAATTCTCCAATTTTTGAACATCTAAGTTGCTAATAATTTTGATCATTAACATAATGCTGTAACAATATCTTTATGTATACAGGTTTTTCTGGAATTAGGATAATTATTTTAGACTGAGACACAGACACAGATTTATTAAGTCAAAGGTATGATTAATTTTTTAAGCTCTGTTAGCATATTGCTAAATTGGATCACAAAACAACTAGGCTGTATTACAATTCCACTTACTATGTGCAGACTGATCTTTTTTTCTGTATTTTTTATCTGAATTGGGTAGCCAAGTTCTGCAATGGAGAGGATCCAGAGGTCTCAGTCCAGTCTCACCCTCTGACAACACAATTGGAGGGTAGCTGCTGTTCACTGCTCAACCCACTGGAAATCAGAAGGATGGATTGAAGGGCCCTGCTCCCAAGCCCAGAAAAGGGCTCTTGGGACCCTCTGGTCAAAATTAAAAAGAGGACTTCACAGACACCACGGCAGCAAGGAGTCAGCACTTATTGATGAGTGAAAGAACACTCTGGGGGCCTCCCTGGTGGTGCAGCGGTTGAGCACTGGGCCATGGAGCTGTCGGCAGCTCGCGATGCGAGTTCGACGCCCAGCCGGGGAGAATCCCACATGGCGCGGCAGACCTCTCCTGCCTCGCCCGCTGCTCCCCTCAGCAGTGTATTTCTGATCTGCCTGTTCTGCTCCCCACTCTGTCTCTGGTGAGCCCTCTTGCCACCCCACGCCTCTGGCCTGTACCCCAGCTTGTATTATAAATAAATAAATCTTTAAAAAAAAATAGGGGCCTCCCTGGTGGCGCAGTGGTTAAGCGCTGAGCTGTGGAGCTGTCGGCAGCGGTGATGTGAGTTCGATGCCCAGCCTGGGAGAATCCCACATGGCGCAGCAGACCTCTCCTGCCTCGCCCGCTGCTCCCCTCAGCAGTGTATTTCTGATCTGCCTGTTCTGCTCCCCACTCTGTCTCTGGTGAGCCCTCTTGCCGCCCCACGCCTCTGGCCTGTACCCCAGCTTGTATGTATAAATAAATACATCTTTAAAAAAAAAACAACACTGGGGAAAACTCTCTGGACATGCTGGCCCACTCTCTGAGGTGCTGGCCCTACGGGGCTATATACATTTTAGAAATGGGGTTTCAAAGCACAGGAGTTAACATTATTGGCTGAAAAGGCAAGGAGAGTGGGCTAGTCACTGGCCCTCCCCATCAGCTGCAGTTCGGGGGAGTCATACAGGGCTTGTAACAATCTCCAAGGAGAACATCTCCTGGAGGCTGTGTTCTCACAGCTACAGTCTCAACTCGTCTGGTTCAAGGTCTGTGACTTTTTACTTCTAAGTCTGTTTACTCTTCTTATTTTTTAATAGTAGCCAACTTGATAAGCTATAAAAATTATAAAAAGATAGCTTAGAAATACACAGGCCAAAAAAAATTAGTAACAAAACACAATGGGCCAAAAAAATACATGGCAACAGGTGTTGGGGTTAGTGTCATTAGTTTGTTTAACTTCTTGTTTACCAGTCCATGGAAATAGAAAATTACTGTCCTTGTATCCTGTGCTGTCCTGGGACCTTCTTGTCTCATTCCGGCAGATATACCTAAGTATATTCTTGCGGCAGACGTGTATTTTCACATCATGATTTAGCGCTAAGCTAGTTTAGTTTATTGCTCGTTTTTCAAAAATAATTTATTTTAAAAATTTTTTCAAATATTTTATTTATTTATTTTTGCAAAGAAGAATTGGGGTGTAGGCCAGAGGTGCAGGGGGTAAGCGGATTCACCAGAGACAGAGTGGGGAGCAGAACAGGCGGATCTACAGAAATACACTGCTAAGGGGAGCAGCAGGCAAGAAAGGAAAGGTCTGCTGCTCCACGTGGGTTAGCTCCATGGCCGGGGCTCTAACTCAGGCCATCATGATGGCAGCGCTAAAATCTAACCCCTAGGCCACCAGGGAGGTCCTCAAAGATAATTTATTAATCTAGAAGTCAATATATATCAAGTATCAGTTTTGACTATTTTATCTTCATCTATATTTTTCATTTTTATTCACTAAAACCAGCAGTTTATTACAAAGACTATTAAAGGATACAAATCAATAATCACATGGAAAAGATGCCTAAAGTAAGGTGTGGGGGAAAGGAACAGAAATCTATGCCCCTTCTATGTGAGCAATTATCCCCCAGATCTTCACGTGTTCACCAATCTGGAAGCTCCATTTTCTGAATCTTTAACCTTTCTTTCTAATATCTCTAACCTTCTTTCTGTATCTTTAACCTTCACTATATGTGGACTTAGAGCTAATAAATATTTAGAAGTTATAGTACTTATAGCTATGCAAGATGACAATGTATGCAAAAATTATAAAGTGCAATAATGATTATACTACTCATAAAATGCAATAAAAATTGTTCCCGTAATTTTAGTACAATGTATTCACATATTTAGAAAGAGTAAAATATTCAAGTTCTTTTGTCAGATTGGTAGCACTATGGTTTTCCTTTTACTATAATAATAGTTGTTAACCCTTTTAATTTTTTTATGAAAGATTTATTTATTTATGCATACAAGCTGGGGTACAGGCCAGAGGCGTGGGGTGGCGAGAGGGTTCACCAGAGACAGAGTGGGGAGCAGCACAGGCAAATCGACGGAAATACACTGCTGAGGGGAGCAGCGGGCGAGGCAGGAGAGGTCTGCTGCGCCATGTAGGAATCTCCCGGCTGGGCATCGAACTTGGGTAGCTGCGGCCACAGCTCCACAGCGCAGCACTTAACTGCTGCGCCACCAGGGAGGCCCTGTTAACCCTTTTAAACTTAGACAATAAAAACAAGTTGTCGATCTATTATTCATGAACTACATTTTCAAAACAGTACTGCCGTATTTCCTCACAGGATAGCTAAGTTTACGTGTCATCATTCTTCATTGGATTAATTAGCAAAATGATTTTTCTCCTTCTTTTACCTTTCTGAGTGATACTTAAAAAATATTTTTGGCACTTATACAAGGTGCAGTGTATAGGTCATAAAAATATTCATGTTATAAAGTACTTTTGCATAACTCTTCTGCTGCTGCTGTGAATACTAATTGTGAATATATTTTTAGGTGTTGGTAACATCAAGCCATTTTCCTGAAATGTAACCAAGCTCAACAGCAGAACCCTAGGGGGTAGCCAGGTGAGAGGGGGAGGCAGTTTGGGGGGTAACGCCAAGACCTCCTCAAATCATCAATCTCATTGTTATCAATAAAAAATTCAACACACTGGGTGAAAATGCCCTAAAATTCCTTGAGTCCACTGTTAAAAAGGAAACAATCAGTATGTTTCTTGTTTTGGTCAGCAAAACAAATCAGGTCTGCTAGTATCAAACCTTAAAGCACTATAAACATGATATCAATACTTTCCAGAAAACTAAAAGAGTCCAGAGTACTTTTCTTCTTTTTGGATCACGGTGCAAAAATTAGCAAATGTGGCTGTGGGAGAGGAAGGACACTGGGAGCAGGTTCTCCATGGAGCTGTGCAGAGGGTCTAAAGGGAGGGAGTTCTGGAGCCCTGCGGGGGGCGGGGCAGGGTGGGGGGTGAGCGCGACAAGAGGCTGGCAGGCCTCCCAGCCCCAGGCAAATCTTGACTCTCTCTGGCTCTCAGGCATTCTCATTGTGGTCTCTCTCTGGTGGCCTCTCGACTACATCCCAAACGGTCCTCTGCTCCATGCTCTGTTCTCTGCTGCTTCTGCCTCCACTTATAAGCCCAGTCTCTGGCCCAGGTGTGCCCACTCACGCATGCCCACACCCTACTCCAGGTGCCCGCCATCAGGCATGCGTGTAGGCCTGCAGAGGTCATCATTGAGGGGAGGGCGGAAAAACCTGATAATTCTCTCGTCTACCCTACAGTGGCCAATAAAAATCAATGCGAAACATAAATTCAAATTAGATAATTTTGAAGAATTATAAAACTGATGACAGTTAACGAGACTGTTAATAGCCAGTGTCAATAGGAACAGACCTCTTCATCTACTGTTTAGGGAAAACAAATTTGTAGAGACTTTCTAAGGTATATCTTGGTAATCTGCATCAAAATCCTTTGAAAGGGATGTTGCCTCTGTCTAGCAATTTCAGATTTGGCATTTCATTCTGAAGAAATAATTGAGGATATGGAAAGGGAATAATTATAAGGATATTTATTGCATCAGAATGATAACAGCAAAAAGCTGGAAACCACCAAATGTCTAGCAACATGGAGTCTGTTTAAGTAAGTTATATCCATCTGAATTATTCCAAATAATTTTGTAGAGGTCTATTTGTTGCAGGCCTTGTTAGTTGCATATCTACGATCCTTCTCCCTCTTCTGCTACGCTAACAGAACCCAGAGATTGGTCAGGGCAGCAATATTCACTGCTCCAGGTTCAAAATCATGCCGATCCTGTTCCCACTTTGCCGACTTCCCTTGAACGTGGGATGAACATGTGCTCTAGTTCTAATCAATGAGATATATGGGGAAGGCTACTAGGCACTTCTGAGAAAGCTTTTGCTATCCTGATAAAAGGACAGATGCTATTGATACCAGCAAGTCCCGACTGCAGATCCTCTGTTTAAGTGAGCCTGATTGGTGCATATTAAGCAAGGGTCTTCAAAGTCGAAAGTTTCCCCTAATATGGTAGATTCTGTAATGTGCTGCTCAGATACCCTTTCAGGACACCCAGCTGTTGGGAGTGTTACAGACTCACAGCTTTCACCTGCTAGCTGTATCTGGGAATTGTACTCAGTCAATAAATAGCCTTGCCCAGTATTACACCCCTGTCTCAGGGGCTGTCCACATCAAATGCCACAGAAGTATGAAGACGGAGCCTTCTTTCATCAATGTGGGATAACACTGCAGAGCCCTCTAAGTTACAAAGCTGGTGCCCTTGCTGCTCCTGCACCATCACCTAGCTTGCCCTCCCGTCTAATCCTGCTTCATTCCCTCCCCCCATAATGTTGATCCTGAAAGCACTACCTAATAAACTTCCTGCACACTAATCCCTGTCTCCAAGTCTGTTTCCTGGGATACCACACCCACAGCACTACTGCCACATTTATTCACATGAAAAGATGTTCAAAATGTATTGCTAAATGACAAAACAAGTTATAAAACAATATGCACAATGTCATTCTGTTGTCTTATTAAACAGATTATGTATCTTCAGAGAAAAATATCTGGAAAACTTCAGGAGATAATAGAAGAGAATGTCTTTATGATTTTGTGATGGTGAAAATTTGTTAAATAAGACATAAAAATATAAATATAAAGGCTTATATAATTGAATATATTTAAATTAAAACATATTGAATGAAGGACATAAACTAGGAGGTTTTTTTTTTTAAGATTTTATTTATTTATGCATACAAGCTGGAGTACAGGCCAGAGGCGTGGGACGGTGAGAGAGTTCACCAGAGACAGAGTGGGGAGCAGAACAAGCAGAGAGATGGAAATACACTTCCGAGGGGAGCAGCGGGAGAGGCAGGAGAGGTCTGATGCGCCATGTGGATATCTCCCCAGCTGGGAGTTGAACTCGCGTTGCTGCTGCCCACTGCTCCCCTCGGCAGTATATTTCAGTCAATCTGCCTGTTCTGCTTCCCACTCTGTCTCTGGTGAATCCTCTCACCCCCCGTTCCCCGCTCCAGAAAAAATAAGCGTGAGTTGAACTGTTTGGTGAACTTTTGCCCAGAAACTGCCAAGAAGTCCAAGTCTCTTATTAGTGCATGACTGAGGGGTACCCAGTGACCCCAAACTGTTAAGGGGTGCACATTCTAAAAGGGATCTGACCATCTGTATGTACAAAGGCAAAGGAAGCAGACTTTTAGTGTGAAAGATTTTTAATAGAATTGGTGTGCATAGAGAAAATAAGAGGAAGAAGAGGAAGAGGAGGATATTTCAAAATTTCTAATAACAGCAAACTCCAAAAACTACCCATCTCCTCCTGGGCAAATGCATAGCCAGAAAGGCTCAGCCTGAAAAACTTGCCACAGTATAAGGTAACTTTTGGCAAAGGACCAAAAGAAAATGGTTAGGCGTGTCCAGAGAGCTGGGATAGAGGAGAGAAAGAAAATGCAAAAATAAACCACATAACCCAACCTGAAGCCAAGATAATGGTGGCCATTGTCTGTGCCAAGGACCAAGAGCAGCCTTCCCATGGGTCTCTCACCCTCTTGACACTTTTCCAAGTCTCTCTATATGTCTCCTTTCATGCGTCTCCTTCCAGCACTACCAGGGTGCAAGTTGAAGTCAGAAAAATAAGAGTGTGGGTCTGCCTGCCTTCAATGTTATATAGATCCACCTGGCCACTCAGCTCCACCCCTAGATCCCAGTAGCACCCCCGCTCAGGAAGTCTGGTTCATGGCACACTGGGACTTTTACTCCACGACAACTACATGCAAGTGGAAATGGGGAAACTTAGACTTCCCTTCATGGAGGTGTATCAGAAATGCCCTGATCCCAAGTTTGGAGGGGTCATTTGAAGATGAGAATCTATAGCAGATTCTTGATGATATCCAGACCAGCATGATACCACCGTCCCAGGGTCTGGGCTGATTTGTACAGAAATTCTATTGCAGAGACACTTGGGTTTCCTTTGGATGAACAACTCAGCTTGGTCTTCATTTGGATTATTATTTCAGACTTGACTGTTGGACCAGGATGACCCTGTAGGTAAGATGAGACCTAGTCGTGGATGCCTGTGGATTTAGAGTTTGTCTCTGGGAAGGGTAAGGTGGGGTGATGTGAATATAAGTTACACTCTTGACTACTTCACACCATGGTTTTTGGCCCCTGGGTTATTATTTTTTTAAAGATTTATTTATTTATGCATACAAGAGCTGGAGTGCAGCCCAGTGGTGTAGGGTGGTGAGAGGATTCCCCAGAGACAGAGTGGGAAGCAGAACAGGCAGATGTACTGAAGTACACTGCTGAGGGGAGCAGTGGGCGAGGCATGGGAGGTTGTTGCACTATGTAGGAAGCTCCCTGGCCAGGGATCAAACTAGTGCTGCAGCCACGGGGGAGCAGTGGGCGAGACAGGAGAAGTCTGATATGATGCCAGGTGGCAAACATAGAATATTCACATTTTTATAAATTCCTTCAATGTCTGAAATAACATGGTTTCTAAGTACCAGTATTCTTCACCAATATTTGAAGGAAATAATCTTTCATCCTTAAGCAATTTCATGTCTTTGATATTATCAGTGTTTTCACTTGTAAAATGTGAATAATAATAATAATCTATTTCATGGATTTTTTTGTTGTTGACGTAACATTGCATTATAGCATATGTTTTAGGCATGCATCATTGAAAATCAACACATGACAGAGGGGTTAAAATCTCAGCACTATCCAACTATCCGTAGCCACTGCAGCCTGAGTTTGATCCCTGGCCAGGGAGATTCCCACATGGCACAGCAGACCTCTCCTGTCTCACCCGCTGCTCCCCTCAGCAGTGTACTTCAGTAGATCTGCCTGTTCTGCTCCCCACTCTGTCTCTGGTGAAACCTCTCCCTCACTACCTCTGGCCTACACTCCAGCTCTTGTATGCATGAGTAAATACGTCTTTAAAAAAAATAAAAAATAAAAGTTCAATTCTATCCTTCAAAATAAAAACGTTTTTAATTTTGCAGTTATTTGCTGGTAACATGTAAAATACAATTGAGCTTTTAAAATGAACTTCGTATTCTGTGACTTTGAAAAATTAGGTAGTAATTGTGCGTATTCCTTAAGGCTTTCCAAATAAATAATCATGTTATCTGTAAATAAAGACACTTAAACTATTTATTTTTGAGTCTGTATACCTTTTATTTCTCTTGTTTTGTTGCTCTGGGTTAGCTTTTTAGTAGGATGTTAAATGGCATTCTTACCTTGTTCCTGTTTTTAAAGAGAAAAAGTTTAATATTTTACAATTCACTATAATATTAACCATAGGGTTTTTGCAGGTGCCCTTTATGATTTTGGAGAAGAAAAACATTAGTGAAGTTGAAGATACAGTAACAGAAACTATCCAAAATTAAACACATAGAAAAAAGGAATTCAAAAAATTAAAAAAGTATTTTTAATTTTGATTAAAATGTTTAATTTTGATTTAAAAAGATGTTTGATGACTTCAAGTAGTCTAGTATATGGTGACTGGAATCCCTGAAAAGGAGAAAGGACAGAAAATATGTTTAAAGAAATAATGGACAAAACATTCCAAACTTCATGAAAATTATAAATCCTACAGATCCTAGAAACTCAAGAAACACAAGGAACAAGAAGAAACTAGAATTCTATAACTGGAGAAAATATATTTCATACAGTAAAGCAACATAAAGTCATTTTTAATCACACGAAAACTGAAAGAATTCATCACCAGCACACCTATAGTACGAGAAACATGAAATGAATTCCTCTCGGCGGAAGGAAAGTGATACCAGATGGAAACCTGGATCTAGGAGTGAAGAGAACCCGAAAAAGTTAACTACATGGGTAAATACGGAAGATCTTTTTCTTATCTTTAAAAGAAAATTGATTATTTAAACAAATAATCTCAATGTATTACAGGGGTTATAACAGATATAAGTGCAGGGCAACAGTAGGAAAAATGTCAAGAAAAGAGGACTCTGCTTTCAATTTTTGTGTGTCTGTACCCAGAAGTGGAATTGCTAGATCATATGGTAATTCTATTTTTAAATATAATGAATATATTTTATGAGGGATTTGTGTCTAAAATAGATAAAAGAACTCTCAAAACTTTGTAATATGTAAACAAATAACCCAATACAATGTGGGCAAGTGATTTGAACAGACATTCCATCAAAAAAGACATAAGGACGGCAAAAAAGCATTTGAAAGGATGCTCAAAATGATCACTATCACTAGGGAAATGCAAAATAAACCCATGAGAATAATGCAAGTTAAATTAAGTTAAATAATGCAAATTAAAACCATGAGATACCACCATATGCCTATTAGAACGGCTAAAATTGAAAAGACTGACTCTACCAAGTATTGACGAGGATACAGATTCTTAAACGTTAAACACACACCTGCCTTATGATCCAGCCATTCTACTCCTATGTATTTATCCAAGAAAAGACCTGTATGTGAATGTTCATAGCAGCTTCGTGTGTAATAGCTAAAAATTGGAAATAACCCAGATACCAATTAAGAGGTGAACAGATAAACAAATTGTGGTGTAGCCATACAATGGAATGCTACTCAACAACAAAAACTATGTTATTGATACATGTGACAACATGGATGGATCAGACTATGCTATGTTAGACAATGAATGAAGTCAGACAATAACAAGTGTATGCTGTATGATTCCATTTATATAAATTCTAGAAAATGCAAAATAATCTATAGCGACTGAAAGGGGATCACTGTTTGCTTGGGGCAGGTATGGAGAGAGTCTGGAGGGAGAGATTACAAGGGACACCAGGAAATATTTAGTGTGATAGATAGGTTCATAATGTTGATTGTGGTGATAAACGTCTATTTTGAAATTGTACATTTTAAATATGTGCATATTTTTGTATATTAATTAACCTCAATTAAAAAATGCTAAGAATTCCTCAGAGGAGGGTTTATCACTCTCCCTAAAACAGGGACTCTGTGCTGTATTACATAATTTTTTTTAAAGATTTATTTATTTATGCATACAAGCTGGGGTGTAGACCAGAGGTGTGGGGGTAAGAGGATTCATCAGAGACAGGGTGGGGAGCAGAACAAGCAGATGTACTGAAATACACTGCTGAGGGGAGCAGCGGGTGAGACAGGAAAGGTCTGCTGCACCATGTTGGAAGCTCCCTGGCCGGGGATCGAACTAGTGCTAAGGTGGCTGTGGGATAGCTTCATAGCTTCATTGGACTTAACCCGCTGCGCCACCAGGGAGGCCCCTGTTTTACATAATCTTGACTGAGGGGATAGAGAAAAGTTTTGGCAGGGGCTTATCTTTTCAAAACTTTTTAAAAATCCAATAATTCATTTTATAAGACTGTTCCCCATTCACAAATAGATTCTGTTACGATAGAAAAGGGCCACCAAACTTGAACTCAAAGCAGTGGAACAATAATTTCTTGACTATGCCTAAACATCAAAAGGCAACTTTTAGGACATCTATTTCTGGGAAGATGGGAGTAAATGTACTTTTCCCTAAACTTTCTATATAAAATAAACACAAGACGGCTCTGAAAGGTGGAGAGTAAAAGACGGACCACTCGGGGGCCTCTAATGCAAGCAATACCATGGTAAACTCCCAGAGTTTTCTTTTTGACTCACATGTCCCAGATCGGGGGCTGGAGAAACTAGTAACCCAGAAGCAACAGGCAGAAAGAAAAATTCCACGAAAAGCATGCTCTTTCTAGCCACAAGATCAGAAAAAGGACAGCCCAACAAGATAGAAAACTTCTAGACAATGGTTGCTCTTCTCTAGCCAAATACCACCAAAAAAAATTGTGAACCCGTCTGTCCATAAAGGCTAAGTAGGGAACCTAGACTTCCACCATTACTAGACTGTAAAGAAGTGCCCCACACCACCCTCTGCTCCCATCCAGTTTATACCAGAGAAGGCAGAGTGGGAATGCAGAACTGATATCTGTGCTGGGTAGCGAGGAGCTCCCCCTACTTCTTAGTGTCAGTGGCAATCACACGGGGAGTCTGGGCTACTACCTCCATCAGGTGCCCCTCCAACTCCTCCCTGGAATGATGTCAGAGGAGACCTAGTAGAGAATCAGGACTTTCAGCATTGCTCAGTGCAAATGAGGCTACCAGCCACTACAGAGTCAGTGAGGGTATTAACGAAGCCCTATAATGCGCCTAAATAGAGTGGTATCAGTGGAAGCCTACTGGGGGGTTTGAACTCCCACCCTCTGCCCAGCAATAATGAGGATTACATCCCCACACACGTCAACAAAAACTGAGTGGAGAACTTGGATTTTCACTCCCATCTGGCAGTGGTGGAGCAGTGTCCCAACTTCCTTGCCTGAGACGTGTCAGGGGTCTGCTAAAACCCAAGATTAAATAATATTTGGAATCCTCTAACATGCCCCAAATATCCCAGTTTCAATAAAAAAATCACTCATCATTCCAAAAGCCAATTTCAATGAGAAAAGATAACCAAAATGATAAAATTGTTAGAATTTCCTGACAAGGACCTTAAGGCCATCATCATAAAAGTGATTCAGTGAACAATTGCAAACATGCTTGAATGAATTTTTTTTTTTAAGTCTCAGAAAGGTATAAGGAAGAACCAGGTAGAAATTTTAGAACTAAAAATTGCAATAACTGAAATTTTAAAATTGATTCAAAGACTCAACAGCAGAAGACAGAGGAAAAAATCAGAGAATTTTTGGACCGAATATAAATTACCCAATTTGAGCAACAGAAAGAAATTAGCTTCAGAGAGATGTAAGACTATTAAAACAAAAAACTGATATTTGGGTCATAGGAATCCCAGAAGGAGTGGCGTAATAAGGTGGAGTTGAAATAATATTTTAAGTAATAGTTACTAAAAACTCACCCAAACTGGTAAAAACATAACCCTATAGATTCAAGAATGTGAGTAAACCCCAAACAAGATAAATCTAAAGATTCATCATGGTCAAACTTTTGAAAAGTAAGACAAAGGAAAACTCTTGAAAGCAGCCAGAGAGAGAAACAACACATTACTTGTAGGGGTAAAACAATTTGAATGATAACAGATTTCTTCTCATCAGAAACCAGGAAGAAATGGTGCAACATTTTTTAAGTGTTGAAAAGTAAAGAACTTCCAAGGCAGAATTGAATAGCTAGCAAAAATATCCTTCAGAAATGAGGGGAAAAATCAAGACATACTCTGGTGATAAAAAACTAGGAGAATTTGTTGCTAGCAGATCTACTATACTAATGAATGACTAAAGGAAGTTTTCTAAAAAAAAAAAAAAAAAAAAGAACATAATAAAAGATGAAAGCTTGGCCTGAAGGAAAGATAGAAAAAAAAAAAAAAATGACAGAGCAGAGGGCCTCCCTGGTGGGGCAAGGGGTTAAGTCTCAGCACTATGAAGCTATCAGCAGCCACTGCAGCTCGAGTTCCATCCCTGGCCAGGGAGATAACTCATATGGTGCAGCAGACCTCTCCTGTCTCCCATTGCTCCCCTCAGTAGTGTATTTCAGTCAGTTGCCTGTTCTGCTCCCTACTGTGTCTCTGGTGAATCTTCTCACTCTTCCCCACACCCTGACCCCACACCTCTGGCCTACCCCCCAGCTCTTGTATGCATAAATAAACAAATCTTTTAAAAAAAAGTGACACAGCAGCAAATGAGTAAATAGACTTTTATTCTGTTCTTGAGTTTTCTAAATTATGTTTGATGGTTGAAGCAAAAATTATAACACTGGCTTGAGTAGTTGTCAATGTGCCTAGAGAAAATAAGACAGGTATATTGTAAATGGAGGAGGGTAAAGAGTCATAAAAGGAAGTAAGGTTTCTACACTTTGCTGCAACTGGCAAAATGTTGGTACCGGTAGACATCTGATAAGTCTTTATATATAATGTAATACTTAGAGCAGCCACTAAAATAGCAGACAAGGGACACATTCACCCAAAGAATGTGGTGATATGGATAAATCAAAATGGGGTCCTAAAAAAGTGTTTAAGCAATCTACTAAAGTCAGGGAAAAGGTTACTCTAGTAGCAAGTGAGAGGCTAGTGGGAGGGGGGGTGTAGGGGCGAGGGTGGAGGCACTGGGGTTATTCCAGAGCTAATAGATCTTTTATCCTAGGAAGTATAGTCCATCTTGCTACTTTAGAGTCTATTGCGGATAGGGTCAGGGTGAAGAACCTGCCAAACACTTCTATGGAGTTTTGTCTTGGGAATTACACTGGATGAATGAACTGTTTAGATGGTTCCTCGAACAGGTTTCCAGTTCCATAAGCAGACCCTGCCATCTTATCGGCAGGGGTGCCTTGCCAAGGTTTTGGGCTCTGCTCACCTTCAATCCTGGAGGGGCTCCCTCCTAGGGCAGGATGGTACTTGGTGTTCTGAGTACAAAAGGCAAAAGCACCTCTTTATGTGTGCGCCCCATACTGTGGGAAAAATGGAATTAAAATGGCTTTGAAAAGGGCCTGATGCAACTTTGGCGAGAGGGAGAAGCAGACTAGATACATTTGGAGCTATGCCCTAAATGCTTAAGCAATATTTGGTTCAAAATCAGACAACCTTGGCAAACTCTCCCTACCAGATATAAAGATCTATTTTAACAGGCATCTCTAGGCTTTGAATGATTAGAAAGAAAATGAATACTGTCCAAAGTAGTTCAACTTCCCTTTCATTTTATTGAGGGAGTGAGTCTGTATCCTTTTAGGTAGGTGGTGAATCCTCAAGTATTATAACAGATCACCTCCTAGGAACTGCCACTCTGTTTCTGGGCCGTCAATCTTGAATCTTAGAAAAATGCCTCTGAAGATTTTCCATTATAGCTGTCTATAATTTTTATACTTTTCAAAAAGAAAAAAAATGAGGAGGATTGTTGATGCATTACATGTCATCAGTATTCCAAATGTCATTTTAATCATTTCAACGTGAAAACATGTTAATAGACTCAATGACGACACTGGCACCTTTAAATATTAGACTCCATTTTAGGAATAGAGAACAAACTAGCCAATCCACACTTACAGACATGATATATCGATATAGTAGAGCTGATTTGTGGAAAAATTATATCTTTGCAATATTAAATCTGCCAATTTAGGTTTCCTTACATTTCTATTAATAATAGTATTTTATAGCTTTCTCTGTAGAGTTCTTACACAGTTATGGTAGATTTATTTTAAGTATTTAGTGTTTCTGATATTATTATATTTGTCTTAAAATTTCATTTCCTAATTACTTTTGATGGCATTAAAAAATACAACTGATTTTGTGTTTTGATATTTTATGCTACACTTTGCTGATCCCCCCCCCTCCACACACAGCTGTCCACATACACAGTCATACAGCTAACCAGCAGCGACTGTTATATTTCTTCCTTGCTAGACATTCTCGTGACTTCTTTTCATCATTCTTGCCTTACTGTACTGGCCACATTACAATGGTGATTAAATAAGGAAAGTCGACATTCTTGCCTTGTTTCAATTTAGAGTCTGAAGTATTTTATCTTTCACTGTGTGTGATGTTTGCTGTAGGGTTTTAGTCAGTGTCATTTGAAGGAAACCCGTTTCTGTTTGGAGCTTTCTAAGAAATTTTATTATGAATTGATGTTACATTAAATGCTTTTAATTCATTTTGAGACAGTCATAATTTTGTGCCTGTATTCTGTTAATATGGTGAATAACATTTATTTTCAAACTGCACACCAATCCTGCATTTCTGAAATAAATATATCCTTTTTCATAAAAATAAAAGGCAGTCTTTGGCAGTTCTACCCAGACCGCATCATGACTCACAGTGGCAGCCCTCTTAGAGCTTTGAATATTTTGGATGCTATGTGCTGGAATCTGTGGAAAGCACATTCTCTAAGAGGTATAACCTAAATGGGAAAAATCTTTAAAAGGATTTACATGCTTGGTTTTGTGTGTTTGCTTCAAAACCAGATTCATAATTAATCCGTCTTTTCTTATTAATGTAGGTATTTTCTAGTTTGGTTTTGTGTTGCTATTATATAACAAACTACCCCAAGCTGAGTGACATAAAAACAACTAGTATTTTATTATAGTTGGATCAGGAATTCCCAAAGGACACTGTGGGGGCAGCTTGGCTTTGCTCTGTGATGTCCGGGGCCACTGCTGGGGAATTGAAATGTCTGGGAATGACTTGAATAGTTGGAGAAAGAATCACTCAGGGACTTTTCATTTATATGTCTGGTGCCTGAGATGAGACACTTTAAGGTGTAGGCCCAGCTGGAATTGTCTACCAGAGGGCCTACATTTGCTGCTCCTCGTGGCTTGGGCTACCCAGAGCATTGTGGCTTCAAGGTGGTTGAACTTCTCAGAGAGAGAGAGTATTCTAATGAGCAAGGAGGAAATGGCACGTCCTATTATGGTTGAACCCAGGAGTCAGCAAATTTTTTTCTATAAAGGGTCAGAGAGCCAATAGTTTAGGTTTGTGGGCCATATGGGCTCTCTTGCAAGTACTCAACTTTGCTGTTGTAGCATGAAAGTAGCCATAGACAGTATATAAACAAACAAAGCTTGACTGTACTGGAATAAACAGTTTATGGCACTGAAATTTAAATTTCAGATAAAGTTCACATGCTTCTTTTGATCTTTTAAAAGCATTTAAGAAAGATGGAAAAGAAAAGACATTTTTCTGAGCTCATTGACTGTACAAAAATAGACTATAGGTCAGATTTGGGGTGTAGTGTGCCAACGTCTAATGTAGAGTATTTCTATCCCTTCAAAAAGTTCGCTTGTTCATCTTTTCAGTCAATACCTTCAGGGGCCTCCCTGGTGGTGCAACGGGTCAAGTCTCAGCACTATGAAGCTAATGGCAGCCACTGCAGCACAGAGTTCGATCCCTGGCCAGGGAACTGACCCACATGGCGCAGCAGACCTCTCCTGACTTGCCCGATGCACCCCTCAACAATGTACTTCAGTTGATCAGCCTGTTCTGCTCCCGACTCTGTTTCTGGTGAATCCTCTCACTGCCCCCCACACCTCTGGCCTACACCCTAGTTCTTGTATGCATAAATAAATAAATATTTTTAAAAAATGCCCACCTTCACCCAGGCCCTAGGTAACCACTGGCCAGATTTCTGTCACCATAGCTTAGTTTTGCTTATTCCAGAATTTCATGTGAATGGAGTCATATAGTACATCTGTTTTTATTACTCATCATAATGTTTCTGAGATTCATCTATTTTGTGTGTATAAATAGTTTGTTCTTTTCTTAATGCAGAAAAATATTCCATCATATGGATATACCATAATTTGTCTATCAATTTGTCTATTGATGAAATACCATGTTGTTAACAATTTTTGACTACCATAAACAAACTTGCTATGGAAATTTGAGTACAAGTCTTTGTATGTTTCCATTACTTTAGATATTTAACAGTGGTATTCTGGATTGTATGGTGAGTGCATGTTTAATCTGAATTTGTAAAATTGTTCCCCGAAGCAGTTGAACCATTTTCATTCCCAATAGCAATGTATAAGAGTCCCAGCTGGAGTACTTCCTTGTCAATTGTTAGTGTTGTTAGTCTTTTTAATTTTAGCTATTCTAGTGGGTGTGTGATAGTACCTTGCTGTGGTTTCATTAGCATTTTTCCATTAATTTGATGTTGAACATTTTTTCATACATTTATAGATCATTTGTATATCTTCTTTCCTCAAGTGTCTGTTTACATTTTTTGCCTAGATCTTGGTGAATTGTTGTTGAATATTTTCTTTCATTCTGTGGCTTGTTTTTTCATTTTCTTATTAATGGTTTTCAATGGACAGTAGTTTTTAATTTTGACTATGTGCAATGTATTATTTTTTCCGTATATATTTCACATTTCTTGTGTCCTGAGAAATTTCTTCTTACTCCAAGATCACAAAAATTTGCTACTATGCTTTCTTTTTAAACTTTTACATTTTAGGTTTTACATTTAAGTCTATTACTAATTTTTAACTATTTTTTAATGTGTGGTGTAAGTAAGGTCAAACTGCATTTTTTCCCATGTTACTAGGTCTTGAAGTCAGTTAATGTAAATTCTCCAACGTTTTTCTTTTTCAAAACTGTTTAGGCTATTCTAGTTCCTTGACATTTCCATGTAAAGTTTTAAAAGAGTTGTCAATTTCTTTAAAAAACAAAAGGCTGGTAGGATTTTGATTTGAATTGCATGGATTCTATAGATCAATTTGTGGAGAATTGATATCTTAACGATGTTGGACCTTCCAATCCGTGTATATCACTATTTATTTAGGTCTTTAATTTCTCTTTGCAATATTTTGAAGTTTTCAAGCTACAGCCTTGAACATATTTCACTAAACCTATTCCTTTCATGTGTTTAGATACTTTCGTAAATGATATTTTTAAAATTTCAATTTCCCCATTGCTCATTACTTGTATATAAGCATACAGTTGATTTTTTGTATTCTTGTCTCATATCTTCCAAACTTACTAAACTCACCTATAAGTTCTAGTAGCATGTTTGTACATACCTTAAAATATCTTATGTACATAATCATGTGATCTATGAATAAGAACAATTTTAGCTTTTACTTTCCAATCTGTATGCCTATTAGTTGTTTCCCCTGACTTATTACATTGGATAGCACTTACAGTACAATACTAAATTGGAGTGGTGAGATGGGCATTTTGGTCCTGCTTACTGGTCTTATTGGTCCAGGTCTTACTGGTAAAAAAGTTCTTTAACATTAAATATGATGTTAACTATCAGTCTGACATAGATGTTCTTTATCAGTTTAAAAATGTACTCTTTTATGTTGTGATGAAATCACTAATAGGAAGTGCCCTCAGAAGTGATAACTGAAGATAACAATTCCTGGCTGACTGCAGAAAAAAAAATGTACTCTTTTATTCCTCATTGAGAGATTTTATCATGGATGAGTGTTGAATATTGTCAAGTGTGAGGGGTTTATTTGGTATTGAGGTGAACATGTATATATATATATATTTAGTCTGTTAATATGGATAATTTCATTGATTTTCAAATGGTAAACCAATTTATATTCCTTTGACAAATACCACTTGGTCATGCATATTATCCTTTTTATATATTGCAGGATTAGTGTTGTTAATATTTTGTTAAGGATTTTTGTGTCTATGTTTATGAGGAATACTAGCTTGTAGTTTATTTCTACTAGATTTGACTATCAGGATAATGCTAACCTCATAAAAGGAGTTGGAAAGAATCCTTTTCTCTTCTATTTTCTGAGAGATTTTAATAGGATTAGTATTATATATTTATTATGTGTTTGGTAGAATTCAGGGAAGCCATCTGGAGCCATCTGGGCCTGGAGTTTTCTTTCTGGAATGGTTATTATTTGTGAATTTAATTTTTGTAATTGAAATAGGGCTTCTCTTCTTTCTATTTCTCATAGAGTTCATTTTGGTAATTTGTGTCTTTCAAGGAATTCATCCATTTAATCCAGTGAAACTTATATATATATATATATATATATATATATATATATATATATATATATATATACACATATATATGTGTGTATGTATATGTATCTATACATATATATGTGTGTGTGTGTATATATATATATATAATGTTCTCTATAGTCTATGTGAATGTACCCTCTTTTATTCCGCATATTGATAATTTGTATCTTTACTCTTCTTGATCAGTCTAGCTAGAAGTTTATTAATTTTATTGACTTTTTAAAGAACCAGCTTTGCTTTCATTGGTTTTCTTTACCGTTTGTACATTTTTATTTTATTAATTTCTGTTCTGCCATTACTACTATTGTGTTTTTTTCCCACATCTTCAAGTTTTAGACATTCCTCTTTAAAATTATAAAATTTCCGGGCACCGGTTAAACGCTGCCCTGTGGAGCTGTCAGCAGCAGCGATGCGAGTTCGACACCCAGCGGGGTAGAATCCCACATGGTGTGGCAGACCTCTCCTGCCTCGCCCACTGCTCCCCTCAGCAGTATACCTCTGATCTGCCTGTTCTGCTCCCTACTCTGTCTCTGGTGAACTCTCTCGCCGCCCCACACCTCTGGCCTGTACCCCAGCTTGTATGTATAAATAAATAAATCTTAAAAAAAAAAACAAAAAAAAAACCATACTCTTCTCTTAAAAAAAATAAGTAAAATTATAAAATTTCCTCTAAGGTTTAAGCACTCTTTTAGCTGCATCTCACAAAACATGATGTTATATTTTCATTTTCATCCCATTAAAATACTTTATTAATTCCTTTGGATTTCTTCATTGACTCATGAATTTAGAAGCATATTGTTTAATTTCCAAAAATTTGAGTATTTTCCCTGATAAGTCTCTCTTATTGGTTTGTAATTTAATTCTGTTGTGATTAAGGAGCATGCTATGTATGATTGCAATTTTTGAAGATTTGTTTAATGACCCAGCATATGGTCTATTTTGGTTAATATTCCATGTGCATTTGAAAAGAATGTGTATTCTGTAGTTGTGTGGATGTTTTTTAAAATAGCAATTAGGTGAAATTGAAAAATTTTGTTGTTTAAATGTTCTTTATTCCCATTGATCTTATGATTGCTTTTCTATTAATTACTATGAAAATTATGTTGAAATCTTCAATTATAATTTTGGCTTTATCTGTCGCTTCTTTTAATTCTATCCCTTTTTGCTTCTTGTGGGCAGAATATAGGTTGAGCCTTACTTTTTATTTTTTAAACTTTGTCTAATAATGTCTGGCTTTTAACTGGAACATTTAGACCATTTATATTTAATGTATTAGCATGATTAGCTTTGAATTTAACATTAGCTCTTTGTCTTTTTTTTGGTCCATCTATTCTTCGTTCCCCTTTCTTATGTCTTTTTCTGGATTAACAATGCTTCTTTATCTTATCACAGTGTTTTCAAATAATACTATATCACTTCACATAATTATATAAGCATCCTACAACTGTGTACTTACCTTCCTCTTCTCTTGGCCTTTGTTTTAATTTGTACTACGCTATAAAACCCATGGTACATCATTGTTATTTTTGCTTTAAATAATGGTCTTGTAAAAGAATTATAAAATTAGAAAAAAGACTTATTATTTCTTTAAAAAGTTATTATTGCTATTCAGTCACAACCAACAAGGTATTCTCCCTTGAAATGTTATCTATATCTATTTGCAAGTAAACAACAGGACTGTATATTTTCTCTTGGAATGACCTGAGAATAGTAACTTTCATATTTACCATTTCAGTACCCTTCATTCCTTTGTGTAGATTCATGTTTCTTTCTGGTATCATAGCTTTCTGCTGGAAGAACTTCTTGTAGCATTTCTTGTAGTGCAGGTGTGCTGGTGCCACATTCTAGTTTTGTTTGTCTGAAAACTTTTACTTTCTTTTTTTCTTTTTAAAACTTTGCTTAACCATGTGTTTTCCTATGAGATTTTTTTTTAAAAAAGATTTATTTATTTATTCATATAAGCTGGGGTACAGGCCAGAGGCATGGGGCGATGAGAGGGTTCACCAGAGACAGAGTGGGGAGCAGAACAGGCAGATCGACAGAAATACACTGCTAAGGTGAAGCAGTGGGCAAAGCAGGGTCCCTGGCAGGGCGTCAAACTCACATCACTGTTGCCAACAGCTCCATAGTGCAGCGTTTAACCGCTGCACCACCAGGGAGGCCCTTTCTTTTACTTTCATTTTGGAAGGATATGTTTTCTGGATAGAGAATTCTACATCAACATTTTTTTCCCCTCTTGGCTCTGTAAAGAACTATTTTTATGCCTTTCATAGTTTCTGAAAAGAAGTCTACAGTGACTCTTACCTTTGTACACTTGTGTGTAATGACCTTTCTTCACTGGCTCTTTTAAGATTTTCTTGTTATCACTGTTTTTTAGCAATATAATTTTAACAAGTCTTGATGTGGTTTTCCTTGTATTTATCATATTTGGGGTTCGTTCTGCTACTTGGATCTGTGGATTTATATGATTTTTTAAAAAAAGATTCTATTTTGTTAAGAAATTAACAAAGAGAGCAATTTTAGGTTTACAATTAAATTGAAGGATAAGTATAAAGATTTCCCTTGCCACTATAGATGCATAGTCTCTTATTATCAAGCTAATTCATCAGACTAAATGCCTTTTTTTTAAAACCAAGGATGAATTTACATTGACCCATAATAATCAGCCGAAGTCATTAGTTTACATTAGGATTCACTCTTGGTAGTGTACATTCAATGGTTTTGGACAAATGTATAATGATGTATATCCATCATTATAATATCATATGGAGTATTTTCACTGCCCTAAGAATCCTCTGTGGTCTCTATTCTTTCCTCTATCCATCAATTACACCTGGAAACCACTGGTCTTTTGCTGTCTTCATAGTTCTGCCTTTTTCAAGAAGGTCATATAGTCAGAATCATGCAGTATATAGCATTCTCAGATTGGTTTCTTTCACTTAGAAATATGTATTCAAGATCTTTCATGTCTTTTTATGACTTGATAACTCATTTCTTTTCAGTACTGAATAACAGCTTGTTGTCTGGATATATCACAGTTTACCTATTCACCTACTCAGGTTTATAGGATTTAAAAAATCAATTTTAGGAAATTTATTTCTTCAATTACTTTTGTGTTCCCTTTCTTTCTTCTATCCTGGATTCCTACTGCGCATATGTTATATCATTTGATATTTTTCTATCAACAGACTATTGAGACTGATATTGTTTCTTAACCATTTTGGATAGTGATGCGTCTGGAGAGTGATGCTTCATTCTGGTTAGTTTCTGTTGCTATGTCTTCAAGTCTTCAAGTCTTCTGGTCTTTTTTTTTTCAGTGGTGTCTGTCTACTGTTAAACCCAACCAGTGAAATTATAAATTCTAGAATTATGTTGTTCACATCCAGAATTTCCATTTGGACCTTTCTTCTGTATCTCCCATTTGTATTTTCATATTTTCTTTTACTCTACTTCTTATTTTTAATTTATTATATTCAGAATATTTATAATAGCTGTTTTGTCATCCTTGCCTATTAATTATCATTCCATAATTCCTGTGTCTATTTCTATTACTAACTTTTCTCCTTATGGGTCATACTTTCTCTTTCTTGGATGCTAGGTAATTTCTTTTCCTTTTTTTAATTTTTAATTTTTATTTTTTTAAAAGATCTATTTATTTATGCATACAAGCTGGGGTGTAGGCCAGAGGTGTGGGGTGGTGAGAGGTTTCACCAGAGACAGAGTGGGGAGCAGAACAGGCAGATCTACTGAAGTACACTGCTGAGGGGAGCAGTGGGTGAGACAGGAGAGGTCTGCTGCTCCATCTGGGAAGTTCCCTGGCCCGGCATCGAACTTGTGCTGCAGTGGCTCTGGATAACTCCATAGTGCTGCGACTTAACCCTTTGTGCCACTAGGGAGGCCCTCTTTTCCTTTTTTTAAAATTGAGGTAATATTAGTTTACAACACTGTATGTGTTTCAGGTGTACAGTTTCTCACCTCAGCAACTGTACATATTCACACTATACCCACTGCTGAATGTCCAGTCACATTCCACCATCAACCAACTGGTTAGGTAATTTCTGATTGGAGGTCTGGCATTATGAATTCCATAGAGTTGAGTCTTAGAATTTGTCTTCTTAATTAATTTATTTTTAATATTGTTTACTGCATTGTATCTCTTAGGAATACAGGTTTACCCTTCAAATGTACGTGACCATACCACCCCCACCACCAAAATGCTAGTAACCCTCTACTACGGTCCATTCATCTCCTCTACTCTTTGCTCAGTTCTGCTGTCAGAATCCAGGGGTATTCTGGTTTGATTTTGTCTGTCTTTGCCATCTTACTTTAAATACTGCTGAACTTTGTTCTGGTAGGATGTTATGTTATTTGTTGGTCAGCTTGATCCGTTTAGGGGTTCCTTTTAAGAATTTTCAGGCTGTGTCTAGAGCAGCCTTTCCTATAAGACTAGATTAGCCAAAGATCTAAAGTGTGACATTCCTGGGGTTGAGGTCTCTCTCCTTAGGCTGGTAAGAACTTGAATATCCCTGGTTTTATGTGAACTCTGAGAATTGTGTGAATATAAATTCCTGGTAGTTCATTCTGCAGAAGTTGTTGTTTGCCCAGCCGTGTAGAGATTCATTTTAAGTATGTGGAACCTCAATGGATATTTCTAGCTCTCCTACAATTTTGCTTACTGTATTATGTTACTTGCCCACAAATTTTATTTTATAGCTTGGTGCCCTGAACAACAGTAAGGGTAAAATTCTGTAAATGTTCTAAATTATCTAATCTCTATTCCAGTGGCTTATACACCACTAAATAATTCTGTTTGTTGTACAATTTCACTTAGGTTTAATGTTCTAAGCATTACTAGACTGAATTACATAGTATGATGAAAATGGGAACGGCAACATGTAATTGGTATCACAATAGATCATTTTATTGGAAAAATTATCTTGAAAACTCAGACTCTCCATTTCACCAAAGAGCACATTTATTACATTTCTTATTGCTAACCCTGTTGTTGGAATGGAACAAATTGTGTATGTGCACAGAAAGCTTATCAAATAATTCACTGGTATGAAAAGAGCATTTCCCAATGCTTTCTAGGCTCTCTTGGCTTTTCATTCTAAAGGACTCTGAAGCTGTTGTTGGTAAGGTAAAGATAAAGTGCTGTGGCAGAGGTAGATTAATAATTGCCCATTTCTTAGCTGCTAGTATGAGGAAGTCAGCTGGAATTACTATTATAAAGTAGGTTATGTATCAATTCATAAAAGGTTGTCTTAAAACATAAGTGATAATTATATTTTTTTATGTTATCTGCGTGGATGACTCTTTTGATCACTCGGTAACAAAATTTAGTGACATTTAAAAGGTTTTTGCTTTGCTTATACGATAGCACCATAACTTTGGCACATTTTTTAGGGGAAGAAATTATAGTTTACTATTTTTAACCATGTAATTGGTAGGGTAGTACCTGGCTAGACACATGATTTTAGGGGTAAGGATAATTACTGACTTGTTTGCATTTCTTGCTCCAAATTTTTCAAATATGTAAAGTCTCTATTGTGAAAAAAATGCAGATAAGGTACCAAAGAACATTTTAAGTTTAACAGAATCATTGCCAATGATTTTTACAATGGTTAACTTTGTAGTAAACCATTAAAAATTCAACTAGAAAAATTTTAATTGTGATATTGCTGGGTGGAATAGAGGCTTTTCTGAAGTGCATTATTATTTATACCTTTGACAAAACCATCCCTGATTACCATGTCAGATGCTCAATAAATATTTTTCTTCTAAATTGAAAATAATTAAAACTCTTCAGGAAACATGTTTAATGGTTTATAGCATTGGTGTTTAGTGGAGTGAAAAAAATAGATGTTGCCCCCCAAGCCAATAAATTTAATAACACTAAATCAAAACAATCATTTAAAAATGATAGCTTTTGTTTAATTTTTAGATTTTAAGCTTGTTTATATAGTAGTTTTTTGTTTGTTTGATTTTACCATCAAGAGTACAATGAAGCAGTGATGATCTGGGGGTAAAATACCTGGGTTCAAAATTATGGCTCCACTACTTATTAGCTATGTAGTTACAGGCAAGTCACATAATCCTTCTCCATGTCTTAGTTTTCTCATCTTAACCTCTGTAGGGGGCAGAGAAGAAATTTCCCTGTACTCTTCCAGGTTCTTCTGGGGCTGGTCTAACAATCAAATTAACATCAGATATATTTGTAGGAGAAATACACTTCATTACATACGTATAGGGAATTATATGGATGTAGATTCTAAAGGCAATGGGGCAAGATGAGAGCATATATATCTTGGCTAAGGAATGGGATATAGGTCTGGAGTTTCAAGGACAATGGAGGCGACCACATAATAAGGAGAGGATGTCTCATATGACCAAGATCAGATGCTCTGTTACTAGACGTTTGTCCTGCCTTCAGATAAGTTTCTTTGACAAAAGGGTTATTTCTGGTAAAAATCCGAATTCTGGGCAAAATCCCTAATTTTCATTCTTCTGGGTAGTTAAGAGAGTGGTAGGTTTTTTTATGAGCTTGCAGGGCCTTGCTCATTTAGCTGAAAATGATCCTTATGCCAAATGACAAGTCTTCAAAAAGTTTTCTCTGAATGTCTTGCGGAAGCTTGTTCCTCACCTCTACACTTAGACCATTAGCATTAGCACCACCTGGATTTTTTTTTTTTTAAGTGCAGCTTCTTGACCTCACCCCAAACCAAATGAATCAGAACCTGTAGAGGTGGGGCCCAGCACTGCTTTAACAAGCCCTCGCTCTGGATGTACACTCAAGTTGGAGAACCACGGTAAGGCAGTGCGTGTCACATGTTGGTAAATGATTACAGTCAATCTATTTCTTGATATTGTTTCTGAAAGTTGAAAATTTAAACCCTATTAAATGTGCATGTTGCCAATGAAGAACCAAGAGATTGCAGATATTTAAATAAAACTTCAAGCAGACAAAATTTCAGAGGAGGCACCAAAGACCCTTCAGGAAGGGATGTACATTAATAGTGGACTTGCTCTCTGTCTCCAGCTTGTCTGGTTTTAGGCAATGGGTTGGGCAGATTGGAAGGAGATGGATTGTATTTTGGACCTAATGTCCTAGCTCTAGGCACAGACAAATTCATTCCAGCGTGTCTAACATAGTACGAAAGTAATAATTGTAATAGTATTAAAGAATTTGTTAATAAAATGTTCCGTTTCGGAGGACCAAATATGGGAACAGAAGAATGGGTTTTTCAACAAGAGGGCAGAACATGGCAACCGAGATTCCAGGGAAAGGCAATATTCAAAGACTGAGGCAAGCAGAGGTAGGCAAAGAGATTATATAAGGAAATATATGCCAGCAGGTGCAAGGACTGTGGTCTTTGAAAGTACTGGCAAAAACCTGGCAGGACCCACTCCCAGGGGGTTTGGGGGCAAATCACCATCACTGAGTTAGACATCCAGCACAAGGAAGGTGACTACATGTCAATGTGGGAATCCCCTACACCGTCACATGATACTCAAGCAGCAGTGGGTCAACTTGTTGCTGGTTCCCTGCATGGCACTAGTGGTCTCCTACAGATACACAAAGGAGTGTTTGGTCCCTAGGGCTGGGGTCAAGGTGTGGGTCAAAGTAACTAGAGCTGTGGGAGGAGATGGACTACTGATGGGGTCATGCATAATCCAGAGAAGTGAATCTGATGAAGATATGTTCCAGGCAGCAAGGAGCAAAAGCATGGTAATACGGCTGCTTGGTCAGACTATTCCATAATCTATAGGCAACTGGGCTTTAAAAGGAAATAGACTATAGTACAAATGTACATATATCATCATTTAAAATACTGAAATACCTCAATAAATAATCAAATCGTTCTCAATGCAAAGTGTGAAAGAGTGGAAAGTCTTTACATCCCTGTCCCGCAGACATCAAGTATCCCTTCCCAAATTATTATTTTGCTTTTTTGTGTGTATGTGTTGTATATTGTTTCTGTTATGTATACGTGTTTATATATGTAATATAATGCCCCCTTTTACTTAAATGATAACATACTATATTGTTCTGTTCCTTGCTTTTTTCCATTAACTATACATCTTTGATTATCTATTTCCATATCACTACGTAGAAAGTTTCTTTTTTTTTTTAATGGTTGCAGTGATATTCCATGGTTGTACTCTAATTCATGTAACTAGTCTCCCAGTGATGCACATTTAGGTTGTTTTCAATTTTTGGTGTTCATAATAATCTTGCACATACATTATTTCATGCCTGTGTAAATAATTCTGTAGGACAAAGCTCTAGCAATGGAATTGGTGGTGTTGGGGGGAAAGGATGTCCTGAACAAACTCCACAAACAGGTTTTTTTTTAAAAAAAGATATATTTTATTTATGCATACAAGAGCTAGGGTGTAGGCCAGAAGTGTGGGGAATGAGAGAATTCACCAGAGACAGAGTAGGGAGCAGAACAGGCAGATTAACTGAAGTACACTGCTGAGGGGAGCAGCGGGCGAGGCAGGAGAGGTCTGCTGCGCCATGTGGGAATCTCCCTGGCCGGGGATCAAACTTGTGCTGCAGTGGCTCTGGATAGCTTCATAGTGCTGTGCTTAACCCGCTGCGCCACCAGGGAGGCCCCCACAAACAGGTTTTATGGACCCCACTCCCAACCCACACCAAAGACATCCAAGACACCAAGGACTACAAATCCCATAATGTCATCACCACAGAAGGGAGGATGCTGGGAACTGAGGGTGGAGTTAAGCAGCCAGGCTTGGGATATAACCAGACACGTGGGCCTTGGGGGTCACTTGGTTTTTCTCCGGCTTTCAGTGTTATTGGAATTCCAGCTCAGGGGAACTGGTAGGATGCATTCACCAATTTATCTCTCTTTCTCCCTTAGTTAATTCTTTATTTCCCCTTTCTGTAAATAAACCCTTTATTTATCCCTTTTTGTGTGTGCCTGCAGTTGAATCTCATTATAAGTCCCTTCTAAGTGCATGGGTGAGGACCCACAGTCAGGCCAAACCTTTTCACATTGGGTTTACCCTGTAACAGTTGGTCAAAAGGTATTTGTAATCTTGATAAATTTTGTAAAATTAACCTCTGGGGTAATACCCATTTACACTCCCACTAGCAATTTATGAGAACAACTTGTAGTTGAATATTTTAACTGTGTATTTTTTTCTGTGTAAAAAGGCTGACACTATGACTACAGAAAAACCTTTCAGGGAACTATTTCTTACAAAAGTAAGTCACCAGGTAAGGCAAAGCGAGGCAGGTCATGTCTTTCATGAAGTTGTGGAGAGCTGTTATGGAAACTCATTAACTAAGTGATCTTTCTAATTTGGAATATTACAGTTCCTGCCTTTTATAAAGCTGAAATGTAAAATGTGAACCCTAGTCTTGTAAGAGGGTGGTCCTCAGGAAAGGGGAGTGTCCCAGGACCCCACCCCCACCTCAAGCCAGAGAGATCCAAGACATCTAGGACTACGAATCCCAGAATGCCATCATCACCGAAGGAAGGATGCTGACGACTGAGGGTGTTTTGGTATTTGACCAGACATGTGGGCTTTGGGCGCTCTATTGCTCTTGGTTTTTGACTGCCAGGTTTTTGAGTGTGTCATTGAGATTCCAGCTCAGCGGAACTGGTAGGACACATTCACCAATTTATTCTTTATCTTTTTTCCTTCCCTTTTTGTAAATAAGCCCTTTTTATTAATTTTATTGTGTGTGTCTGCAGTTGAGTCTTATGTCCCTTTTAACGGGTAAAAAAAAAAAAAGAACACGGGTGAGAACCCACAGACAGGCACCCCATTTATATCAGGGCTGCCCTGTAACATTTTCACTACAAAAAAAAAAAAAAACAAAATAAAGATCCTCCTTTATAGTTTATGAAGTTTTTCTACATGTATTTTTAAAAATTTCTCTGAATCTAAAACCTAGGTTTAAAATTACATACTAAGGTGCCTCCCTGGTGGCCCAGGGGTCTCAGCGCTATCAAGCTTTGGCCAGACACTGCAGCATGAGTTCGATCCCCAGCCAGGGAGCAGACCCACATGGTGCAGCAGACCTCTCCTGTCTAGCCTGCTGACTGTTCTGCTCCCCACTCTGTCTCTGGTGAATCCTCTCACTCTCCCACCTCTGACCTATGCCCCAGTTCTTCTATGCATAAATAAGTAAAAATAAATCTTTTTTAAAAATAAAATAAAATGATATACTAAATTTCAAGCACTTTGCTTCAAACATACTGAAAAAGTCAAGAGTATTAGAACAAAAAATCATTTGTCAATTTTATGCCAGCATATTCCTCATGTCCACAGGCTCAGTTCTATACTTCAAAGAGGTTATTTTTCTCTCCAGTTGTGTGGGGCAACTCTGAGTGGCTCCTGAATCCAAACCCGTGTATTAAAAATTAATGACAGCACATCACTTTCATGGCTGATTCCTCCTTTAATCATTCCTGCAAATGTCTTTGCATTCCAAGACAAAGAAAAATGCAAAAAGCTGTTACAAACAGCTGAGTCAAGATCAAATTCTCCAGTATGTTCATTCTTATTTAGCAAATTCTACATAACCTATTGGCAAAGGAGATTGAATAACACATTCTGGCAGAAATAAAAATTACTGACAAACAGCTAAATGGTGCTAGATGCAAAGGCACGACAAGAATCTTTCTATGGAATCTTTTACCCACCCATTTATTTAGCACAGGCCACATGACTATCTTTGTAGCTTGTGGGAGAGGAATAGAATTTGTTTGTGCAGTGCAGCAAGTCTTAAAGAGGTTTATTTTTCCTCTGCAAAGTTCATGGTCACAAGAATCGTGAAAAGCTTAACAACAGGAGATAGTGCTATTCATTTGGAAAACAACCAAAGGCCACTTTCACTGGTAATTTGTCCACAGATGTTTCATAAAATAATGGATTAATAGGTCAATCAAATCCTAGCACTGCAAAAGATATATTTTAAAGACCATTTTAATAGAAGAATCTTAAATCTTTGTCTTTACCTGTAGCCTCATTTCTGCCTTATTTTTTTTCCAGCTGTGGAATGACTTCCAATTAAGAACCATTCATCCACCTCACTAGTTCTAGAAGACAACGTGGGTGATTTGTTTACAATAGCGCTTCTCAAATTTTAATGTGAGAATTAATTATCTATGGAGATCTTGTTAAAATGCAGAGTTGGGTTCAATAGGACTGAGAGAGGCCTGAGATTCTGCATTTCTAACAGAATACACGTGATGCCTTAGTTGCTGATTTAAGGACCACACCTGGTAGTAAGGGTGCCTTGTAATTTGAGAGAGTAGGCTTACAATTGTGACTCAAAATACAAAAACAGTAAGGAAAAATTAAATAAATGTGGCTACATTAAAATAACCATTGCATGCAAAAATACCTTTGAAAGAATAAAAAGATAAGTGACAAAATGGGAAAAAATATTTGCAACTTGTTTCACGGACAAAGGATGATTATCCTTAGTATCTGATAATCTTTTAAAACAAAGAAGTAAAAGGCTGACAATTCTAGAAAACAGGTTAAAGATATTAACAATCAATTGAGGGTAAATAAATGCAAATGACTCTTTACCATATGGAAAGAGCTTAGTCTTGCTCATAATAGAAATGCAAATTAAAACTACATTGATGTACTGTTTTTTATTTCCTTACCAGGTTAGCAAAAATTCAAATGTTTGACTGCATTCTTTGTTAGCATTACCACTATTAAGAATCTTTCTCAATGTTATATTATAAAAAGATGAAAATACTAAACTATTGCAACATTAATTATAACAACAAATGACTAGAAACAACACAAATGGCTATTGGGGACCCAACTGAATAAATTCTGATACTTCTACAGAATGAGATATTATTTAAGTATAAAGAGGAACAATGGATGTCTCTATGCACTGCTATAAAATATTCTCCAGGATATAAAATTAAGTAAAAAGAGCAAGATGAAAAAATAAAAGGACCTAATTTACTATAGTTTATCTGAGAAAGGGGGAAGGGTGCAAATGTACATATATTTTTAATATATGTATTTATTTTAAAAAGACAATGTAGGGCCTGCCTGGTGGCGCAAGGGGTTAAGTCTCAGCACTATGAAGCTATCTGCAGCCACTGCAGCACAAGTGTGATTCCTGGCCAGGGAGCTTCCCACATGGAGCAGCAGACCTCTCCTGCCTCACCCAATGCTCCCCTCAGCAGTGTATTTCAGTCAATCTGCCTGTTCTGCTCCCCACTCTGTCTCTGGTGAATCCACTCACCCCCACCCCCCGCAACCCCTCTGGACTAACCCCCCAGCTCTTGTAGGCATAAATAAACAAATCTTAAAAAAAAGACACTGTAGTGATAGACCATAAAATGAAATAATATGAAAGGAGGAAGGAGATAGAGTAGAAGGACAGAACAGAGTTCTGAAAATACTTTGCATTGTAGATTTAACATTAGAATCATGTCAATATTTTGCATAATTATAAAATTAAACCAAAAACTTTAAAAAGCAAAAGCAAAAGCAAATAAAACAAATGGATCTGTGTATTGAGACCTGTGTATTTAATCACATGGATGGAGATGAATTATTTCAAGTGAATTTTAAAAGATAGCAGTTACACTATAAGTCTTCAATGCAATATTTAAAAAATTTTTTAATAAAGATTTATTTATTTATGCATACAAGCCGGGGTGTAGGCCAGACGTGGGCCGGGGGGGGGGGCGGTGAGAGGATTCACCAGAGACAGAGTGGGGGGCAGAACAGGCAGATCGACTGAAGTTTTCAATGCAATATACCCTAAAGATAAAAAGGAAATACAAAAAAAATTTTAAGCTTAGAGTTTTTCTGATATTATATGTATAATATATTGTATAATAATATACATAGTAATGTAATACACATACAGTATCATATATGATAATTATATAAGTATTTAAATTTATATATAATATCAGAGAAACAAAACCTTTGTATTAATAGTATATATATTTAAATATGCATTTATGGCAATACATAAATATGTATATTTTTTGTAAGATAAAGTTTCTAATTGTGTTAATATCATTAGGAATCAGGATTTTCAGAATTAGATGGAAAGATGATAAAATAAAATTGTTTAATCCTATGAATAAAAACTACTGGAATGAACTTATGTACATTTTCTCTTTAAAATAGTAGGTATTTCCTAGTTATATGCAATGGAAACACATAGCTAAAGTAACCAATTCAGTAACAATGAGCAGTTGTATCAGTCTGGGTCCAATTAAAGTGAAACCACATAGTAATTTGAACAGGGAAAGTTTAATATAAAGAATGATTAACTAAAAAGGAGATTAGAGTAACAAGGGATTGGCTAGTAAAAAACAAAGATAACTAACTATGGAAGTAGCAGACATAAAGCAGAGTCACTACCCATAAAACTGAGTTAGGGACCCAGTGAAGTGCCCCTTTTCATCCCTAGGCCTGAGATCTGTACCATGTTGGAGAGGTCATAGTCATGGATCACTGAATGGCAGATAAGTTGTGGTGCCCTACTGGTGGAACTTGGTATAAATCTATCCTATGGAAATTTCTGGAAAACAGCCCTCTGGAACTTGCTGGAAAGATGTCGTCTGGAACATGGCAGAAATCTACCCTGTGTGATGCTTCAGAAAACTAGTCATTACGGGTCCTATTGGCAACAGCACACTGAAGGAGCTGGGCATTGGAGAAGCTGCCCAAGCTGCAGGAACCTTCTGAGAGAACACAGATGATATGTCATATATAGAAAATCCTAAAGACTCTATCCAAAAAAATTATTACATAATAGATGAATACAGTAAAATCAGGTTACAAAAATAATATTTAAAAATCCATAGCCTCTTTTATACAAGAACAAGAAGTAAAAGAAATTAAGAAAATAACTCCATTTATAATTGCTTCAAAAAGAATTAAATATCTTGGAATTAACCTAAATAAGGAAGTAAAAGACCTGTACAATGAGAACTACAAGATGTTATTAAAGGACTTATTGATAGATAGGAGATGGAAGTATATTCCATGCTAACAGATGGGGAGAATCAATATAATCAAAATTACTATTCTACCTACAATGATATATAAATTTAATGCACCCCCCTGTCAATATACCAGCAGTAATTTTCAAAGGAATCGAACAAAAATATTGAAATTTTTATGGAGCCACAAAAGGCCTTGAAATACAAATGCAACCCTGAGATAAAAATGTAGAAATAGAGGTATCCCATTACCTGACTTCAAACTTTACTGTAAGACAACAGTACTAAAAACAATATGGTATTGGTACAAAAATAGATATATGGGTGGCTGGAATAGAATCAAAACCCTAGGAATAAATCCATGTATATACCAGCATCTAATCTATGATATAGCAGCTGTGATCGTACAATGGGGAAAAGACAGTTTCTTTAATAAATGTTGTTAGGAAAATTGAAAAGCCACATATAAAAGAATGAAATTGGATCACTTGCTAATTGCATAAAAAAAATAAATGCCAAATGGATTAAAGAGTATATAGAAGATCAGTAACAATAAAATACATAGAAAAAAACATTGGCAATATGTTCCAAGACATCAATGATAAAAATATTTTTGGTGACCCCCTTATGGCAAGGAACTAAAAGCAAAAATAAATAATTGGGATTACTTCAACCTAAAAGGCTTTTACACAGTAAAAGAAAATATACTCTAACGGGAGAAAATATTCACACAATATTTAAATGATAAGGGATTAATAGCCAAATATACATATATAAACTCACACAATTCAACAGTAAAACCAAACAACCCAATTAATAAATTGGCTGAAGTTATGAACAGACAATTCACCAAAGAGGGTATCCAGAAGGCCAATAGACACATGGAAAAAAAAATTCATCATTACTTCCAATAAGAGAGATACTGGCTAAAACCACAGTGAGATACCATGTCACACCTGTGAGAATTGCATATTAAAAAGACCTCCCAGAACAAATGTTGGAGAGGATGCAGTGAAAGAAGACCCCAATTACCCTGTGAATATAGCAGTGAAAGAGGACCCCTATTACCCTGTGAATGTAGACTGGTGCAACCATTATGGAAAGCAATCTGGATTTACTTTAAAAAACTAAAAATGGAAATACCATGCAACCCATCAATCCACTCTTGGGCATCTATCCAAAGAAGATGAAACCATCAACACAAAAGTCCATAAATTCCACAATGTTCAAAGCAGCATTATTTACGATAGCTAGGACATGGGAGTAGATCATGGACAACTTTACGATAGCTAGGACATGGAAGTAACCTAAGTGTCCATCGATGGACAACTAGATCAAGAAGATGCGGTATGTCCATGCTATGGAGTAGTATTCAGCCATAAGAAAGGTTGAAATGCAGCCATTTTCAACAATATGGAGGGGAGTTTGAGAGAGTTATGTGCAGTAAAGCAAGTCGGAACAATAAAAGCAAATACTGGACATTTACATAGCAGACACTTTGATAACATAAAACACTTTAAAAAACCAGTGAACCAGTGGTGTCACTCCCCCTTCCCACCTCTGGCCTACACCCCAGTTCTTGTATGCATAAATAAATAAAAAAAAATCTTTAAAAAAAATCAGTGGATCCCATGAAACACCTTGAGGGTTCTGAGGTTAAGAGGAGAGGGAGGGAAAGGGAAAAGGGGACACAAGGGATAGTGATGAGGAAAAATATAAATAAAATAAGTAAAAAGAAATGAAAAGAAATGTTAAAGGGATTTCTCTAAATTGAAAAGTCAGTAAATAAAAGAAACACATAATAAAAAAATTTCTGGGGTCATATCAAAAGGACTCAGGCAAGGTAAAGAAGCTAACATTTGCAAATGATAGTACAAATTAAATATCAATGAAAAGGGGAACTTCAATGTATAGAAACACATAGAATGTGTGTTATTATTCGTAAATTCAGAATGAAACAAACTAACAAAATATTCCTATTGATCACCTTTAGAGAATTCTAGAGAACAATTAAGAAAAAAAAACTCTTAAGTAAAAGGAAAAAATTCAGAATCTAATTGACCGAATAGTATTCTTGACAGAAAGCCAATCAGAGAAAACTCTGTGTGAAAGAATTCTAAATTGAAAATGAAGTGAGAATGACAGAATTAAAACAGTGGTTCTCAAAAGTGTGGGTCCTGGAGTTTTTCAGGGGTCCATGAATAAAAACTATTTTATAAAATATTAAGAAGTTATTTACCTTTTCACTAGATTTGTTAGGGGAGGTGCCATTTCCCTATCCCCAGTTACATACATACAGCGGCCTGGAGCGGCCTGGGAGCAGAGCTAAGTGACCAGGTGGAGCTCTATAACACAGAAGGCAGCAGGTTGACTAAAGAGAGCTCTTGCTTCTGCAAACCTGCTTGCACCTTGGTATGGCTGGGAAGGAGACAAGGAACAAGACATGTGGAAGAGAGACGTGTAGAGACACTTGAAAGAGACACGTGGATGAGAGACCTGTGGGGAGGCTGACAATGGCAGCCGTTATCGTGATTTACACTTTGATTTTGCTCCTTCCCTTCTAAAGTTGCCTGGTTCCTTTCTCCTTCTTCCTGTGGTTCCCCGACAGAAGGTGCCTTAGATTTGTGGCAAACTTTTGGGCCTCAGCAGCTCCTTTGGGCCCTCCTTTGCGCCTCCTATTTGCCGGGGCATTTGCCCACAAAGGGATGCATAACTTTGGGTGTTTTACTGGGAAACTCTTATTGGGAACTTTCTTCTCTCTTTTACACACTGATTCTATTAAAGTTCTTTCACACTAAGAGTTTGTCCTTATGTGGCAGATGGGAGGACCCCGTTTTAAAGCATGCAAATTTGGGGATCCCTCAATCATGTGCTGACAGGATAACATTGCATTGATGTTTCAAAAGCAAGCATGACTAAAATTGTTAATACCTAAGCATGAATGAAGGCAATGGCACTGGCTGTACTAATAGGCACTGTGTTCTTCACTGCCGTTTTCACAGTAAAAAAAAAACCTGCCAAGTTCACTTAATAATGTCCTTGTTGAAGCAGTAAAAATTATTAATTATATTAAATATCAACCCTTGAGTACATGTCTTTTAATGTGTGTGTGATGAATGGCAGGTATTCATAAAGCACTTCTACCACACACTGAAGTATGTTGATTGTCTCAAGGAAAAGCAATTGTGCAACAACTTGAGTTGAGAGCTGAATTAGTCACTTGTTTTGGTGGAATCCAATCTTTACTTGAAAGAACCAATGATAGGCAAACTATGATCACTCAGACATGGGTATTTGGTGGACATTTTCTTGAAAATTAAGGCATCAACCTTATGACTAAGGAAAACATTTTGGTGGTATTTATTGCCAATGATAAAAATCAAGCTTTCAAATGAAAATTGGGATTTTGGAATACATATCCACCGCTGACTTTCCTGTCTTGTCAATATTTAAAGACTTTTCTGATGAGTTTGATGGTGAGAATAACAAATGTGATTTAAAAAAAAATATTGTATGATGAACTGTGTCAACATTTGCAATATTATCATAACTCAATGAACCAATATTTTGGAAATAACTAATGCATGATGTTACAAAATCATGGATGGGTAAAAGATCTACTCAATGTACAAGATCGATTTTAATGAAACAGTATATAAAGTACATATATGTTACTTCAAATTCTATCTTGCAATTAATCTTTAAGAAACTACCACTTCTTTAAAAAGAATGTCCATAATTATTTGAGAACCTGTAGAGGTTCTCAAATTCCTCCTCCCTTTTCTAACTACATATTCGTGTGAGACTGGGTTTTTTCCATATACTTCAACCAAAGCAACATATCACAACAGATTGAACATAGAAGAAGATTTGAGAATACAGCTGTCTTCTACAAAGCCAGGCATTAGAGATTTATACAAACATAAGGTGCCACTTTTGTCACAAATTGTCTTTGTTTTGGAAAATATGGTTATTTTTCATAAAATATGTGTTAATGCTATGTTTTGCTTTGTTACTTTTAAATAAAACAATAGACAGTCTAAAGTTTCTGAGTTTTAATATTGCATACAGTAATATCAATAGATATGCTCTTTGGGTCCTCAATAACTTCTAGTAGTATAAGAGAATTCTGAGTGCAAAAAGTTTGAGAACTTTTGAATTAGAGTATCATTGTTTTCAGAATGGTTAATGAAATACTGGATCTAGGTTTTATCATCAGTGGACACCATGTCACAAAAAAGAAGATAGTATGTACCTCTTGCTAGAGGTTTAAAACATCACCTGTGAAATATTCTCCACAGAAAACCAAACCTGGGGGGCCTCCCTGGTGGCACAAGGGGTTAAGTCTCAGCACTATGAAGCTATCAGCAGCCACTGCAGCACAAGTTCGATCCTTGGCTAGGGAGTTAACTCACATGGTGCAGCAGACCTCTCCTGTCTTGCCTGCTGCTCCCCTCAGCAGTGTATTTCAGTAGATCTGCCTGTTCTGCTCCCCACTCTGTCTCTGGTGAATCCTCTCACCCACCCACACCTCTGGCCTACACCCAGCTCTTGTATGCATAAATAAATAAATCTTTAGAAAAATAAATAAAACCTCCAAAAAGATAAAGTACAGTTTCAGGGTTCTTACCTGGGTATTTAAAAAAAAACAAAAGGAAAGAAAACCAAACCTAAATGTAATATAGCTAGATTCCACCATGTTATATGGAATAATATTGTAATGATTGTGAATGATAAAGAAATGAGTGTAATCGAAATGAAATTATGTATGCTATCAATTAAACCTTGCTTACTAGGATGTTGACAAACAGATGCATGAGAGGCAAGGCTAGATAAAAGCTTAACTGTGTCCAGAGAGGCTAAGTCCAAACTAAATTAACAGGTAGTTAATTTAATACACCTGCTTAAATTAAATACACTTATTAAATTTAATATACCTGATAATACACCTCTGAAAGTAGTATAAATATACAAGCTGAATTAAGCCAATCTTACATGCTTAGGACTTCATGTGCTGGGGTTCTCCAAAGCCTTCTCTAGATTTTGGTGATTTCCACTGGTGCCTTTGCTTAGAGGAGCCGCACCCCCTCTGCATTAGCTGATGACTCAAGGGAAACTCCGAACCCTACCACTGCCAGTTTTCAAGCTGGTTTCCTGCACCTCACCTTAGTGGTTCATATCCCTCCCCCTTTTGCTGCCAATTGAATTGTATGCCTATATTATATTAATTTGGATTTCACCCAATAAAATCATGTTGTAATTCTATGTGATTGGCTTGAGTCATAAGCGAAACCTCTTTACCCCGGTGGAATTAGCGCAGTGAGATCCAGGCTGCATACCACACACTGCCAGCTTGTATGCAATGCAGGGGCAGGCTGACCCTGGCAAGAACACTCTTTGCAATAAGCATAACCCAGTGCGACAGGTCATTCTTTTGGAGAAATAACTCCATTTCATCAGTGAACACATTACAAAGAAAAAAAGAACAAGTGGACCACAGACTGCTGTTCCCATTGTTTGGAATGCTTTGCCTTGCTTTTCCATTGGGTGAAAGCTTGGTCACTTTTGAAGTCAAAGCTCAAATGTTACCTGAAGAGTGAAGCCTTTCCTGCCTTCCACAGGTAGAATCTGTTACTCTCTTTTGTTCTCCCCGGCATTTCATACAAATCTCTGGTTGGATGCTCGCAATACTTTTTTATAGTCCCTGCTTACATGTTTATTCTTTCCTTTAGTTCCAACATCATCTTCTCCATACTTATAGATTTCCTAAAGCTTAACACAGTAATTTTGGCTCATAATAGGCACCTAGCCAATGTGTGTTGAAAGAAGGAGTGGATGTGATGGTGGTGGGGTTCTTGCTTAAAGCCCATTAATCCACAGCTAGTTCTTTTTCTAATGAACTCAAGGGATCTATTGATATAGACTGAATTCTGTCCCTCCAAAATTCATATGTTGAAACCCTGGTCCCCAGTGTGATGGTATTTGAAAGTGTGTGTGTGTGGGGTCTTTGAGAGACAATTAGCTTCATTTTTTTTTAATATTTATTGGGCCTCCCTGGTGGCACAAGAGGTTTAGTCTCAGCACTATGAAGCTATCCACAGCCACTGCAGCATGAGTTCGATCCCCGGGCAATAATTTTTTTTAAAAAAAGGTTTACTTATTTATGCATAGAAGAACTGGGGTGTAGGCCAAAGGCACCTGCAGTGAGAGGACTCACCAGAGACAGAGTGGGGAACAGGACAGGCAGATCTACTGAAATACACTGCTGAGGGGAGCAGCGGGCGAGGCAGGAGAGGTCTGCGCCATGTGGGTCAGCTCCCTGGCCAGGGATTGAACTCAGGCCGTAGTGGTGATAGTGCTGAGACTTAACCCCTAGGCCACCAGGAAGGCCCCAAGATAATTAGGTTTAGATGGGGTCGTGAGCGTGGGTTGGCCCTCATAAGAAAAGAGCTTGTTCTGTCGATCTCCCCCTTTCTCTTTGCCACGCGAGGACACAGCAAGAAGACAGCTGACTGCAACCCAGAAGGAGAGTCCTTCCCAGAATCCAACAATGCTGGCACCCTGACCTTGGACTTCCAGCCTACAGAACTGTGAGAAAGAAATTTCTACTGTTTAAAAACACTATGCCTATGATATTTTATATGGCAACCAGAATTAAAATATGATGACCTTTGCTTCTCCTACATCTTCAGTTTCTTCACCATTTTCCTTTATCAAGAAAACAGGCTTGACACAATGCCCTAAGGTTTTGATCAGTACTAATTTTGACAGAGAGCAAGTTTAACAACAGGTCAACAACACAAAAATCCAATAGTTGAGTGCCCGCTCTGTGGTGGGCACTGCTCTGGGTGCAAGATGGTCTGGGGGTTAAGAAATCAGGGGCCTGCTATCCTAAGTTTACATCCTACTTGGGAGACAGCCACTGATCAAGTGAATCCTAGTAATTACAGTTATTGTACTATGAAGAAAGTAAGCAAAACATTGTGATGGGACATGTGCGTGTGTGTGTGTGTGTGTGTGTGTGAGAGAGAGAGAGAGAGAGAGAGAGAGAGAGAGAGAGAGAGAAACTCTCTCTGATAAGGGTAGTAAGGAAAGAGGTGACAATTCAGCTGAGATTTGAAGGGGCCAGGCATGTATGGAAATGGAAAAAGAACTTGAATTAAGGTTTTAGAGAGCAGTAAGCACAAAGGACCAGAGGCAAAAAAGAGCTTGGTATGTTCTAATTGTTGGAAGACTAAGGTGACTGAAGAGTATTGAGTGCAAATGAGAAGACTGAGATGAGAACAGAGAGGTACAAAAGCACTCAGGGCCCTCACACCAGGGTAAGGGCTTTAGATGTCACTCAGAGGGCAACAGGGACTTTTTGAAGGGTTTCAAGCAGGTAAATGACACCACGTCATTCATGTTTTCTGGTTGCTGTGTGGAGAGTGGGTTACAGGATGGGCAAGAGTAGAGGACAGAGACCAGATGGGAGGTTCTTGCAAGAGTCCAGGCAGAAGATGATGGTGGCAGTGGGAAATAAGAGAAGTGGACCTATTGCAGCTCTATCTGAAGGGTCAAGAGAACTTGCCGATGGACTGGGTGGGAGCCGGGTCGCCATACAGCGCCATGTACTGTAGTTACAGCCTTGCAGCCCGGGGCTCGTAACCTGAGATCCATGTGTCACCTCATGAACATACCTCAGGGAGTCCACACCCAACTTGAAAAAGTAGGTATCAGTATGTCTGTCTGAGTTTTGTCTTGGAGGTGGGGAGTGGGGAAGGTTCGTAGTTTTCATTAGCTTCTCAATGACAGATATAAAGGCTACTGAAGGTGGGTGAGGGGAATATGAGGGGGGAAGTTGTGCCTGGAAATTTCCATAATGAACAGTTACAAATAGTGTCATGCAAACGATGCAATAAAAACAAAGACCTTTCCAAAGCTATGGTGCTACATTTTATAGCTAGAGCTCATGGTCATGCTGTTCTGAATTAAGAAGTGTTCTCGCCACATCTGCTTAACCCTGACTTCCCCTGTGTCACTTTGGTGTGTCCACTTCGTTTCTTCTCCAACAGGACTACCTTCCATTGTATTTCGTTTTCTGAATTTCAGAAATACCGAGTATATTAGAGTCACTTTAAATAAATAGCACAGGTGCTGGGGACTGAGGACCCTGACATGGAAATCGAGCTTCTTCAGCAACTAGTGTGACCTTGGGAAATAACTAAAACTCTGAGTTCCAAATTCCTCTCTGTCAAAGAGCATTTGTATTTGCTCATAGGTCGATTGGTGTTTAAATAAGATATGTGTAGGACACGATTCCCAGGATTACATAAACACACAGGAGCCTGGCACTCCTCTCCATTTTGAGTTGTGAAAATGATGCAAAATTGGCCAGCAAGGTTTTCCCTTCCATCATTTCAATAGATGGAGGTAACATTTTAGTGTGAGTGCAAGGAGAGGACTGACCCCTGCAGAAAACTGTTTGTTTTGCTGTGTATAAATCACCCCCTATTATCTAAACCCATCCCCAAGTTCCAGCAGCTGTTTGGAGTCTGCTGACGCCCTGAAGCCCCTCTCCACCCCTGTTCTGCTGAAATACCTGCAGAGTGTCTTTGAGGTATCGCTATGTCTCCAGTTTAGTACGACTTTGAAGAAAGCAGAGGCATTTGCCTGGTGACCTGTGGGCAGCCTGCCCAGAATCCACACCTTTGTTGACCTCCCCACCTCAGCTTGCTTCCCTCACAGGCAGCTTCTGGGGAATTTCCCTGCCTCTCTGCTGCTCCAGGCAGGTCAGCTTCTGGTAACTGGTTCTTTCCTTATTCTCAATTTTGCTTCCCTCTCCTCTCTCCCAGCTGTTCCCCACCAAAGCAACTGGCCATTTCTATCAATGCCCCCATTTTCTGCAGGTCTCTGAATACAATCTGTCTGTTTTGGTCTTAAGGGTTTCAAAGAATGACAAGAGCAAAACCTCTTGTCATGCAAGTGCGTCCCCTTTGCCATCTCGTTTTACTCTTACAGTTGTCTGACCGTGTTGCCCACGTAGCTCAGGGGTGTGGTGAAGAAAGCTAGCTTCTGATGTCAGCAAATACGGCTCACATGCTGGCCCTCTTACTGACTGAGTGACCTTACCCAAGTCATTTAACCTTGCTTTGGTGGTTAAATTTTCTGCTTCTAAAATTGGGAAACTTCCATTTACCTCTTGAGTACTACCATGAGAGGGTTTAATGATATGATGATGTAGTATATATGAAGGTTTCAATTAATGGAAGAAAATCCTGGTCACTCAAGTGGTGGCAGATAGCTTCCGCTGCCTCTTCAGACCCCTCTCCACACTCTTCTATCCTGCTCTTAGTCCCATGTATTTGGTTAATGGGAAACCTCAGCAAGATATCAAAGGCAGAGGGTAGAGTGGAACCAGAGAGCTAATTCCCTTCAGGGTCACATAGCCCGGCAGTGTTCCTTGGTAAACGGTCATAGTTCTTCTCAGGGCAGACAGTTGTTTGGGACTTTTCCCTTCTGGGTTCCAATTACTACTCTATCTACTGGATCTTTGGACCTAGGACTAGGAGTAATAACAGCTTCAGGGCAGTGCACTGACCATAACTGGCATAGCTGGGAGCTTCCAGAGTGATCGTCTTCTTGGTGGCCTCATAGAATAAAACCCTTGTATTCATGCAGTGCTTTACTGTGAAAAAAGTACTCTAAACTCTTTTTCGTTAGATTATTTTCTCAAGTCTCTGTAAGGAGAGATGCCCATGTATGAATACAAGGGTTTTATTACTCTGAGGTGAATGAGCCTGAGCAGGTGAATAAATGACTACAAGAGTTATATAGGAAAGTCATCTGGTGATCTGTGGTATTTACCTTTGTTCTTTCCTCCCACTCAGATATCTGAGTTATAATTTCCAAACACAATGTATCAAAATGGCATCTGGCTCTCACTAAGAAACTGAAAAAGGAATGTTTTTAGACATCCTCATTTTAGGTAATGGTGGCTTCTCATCTTTCCTACCACATGACCTGAGGAATTAATGGTTTATCTCCTCCTCAGGTTGCCGCTCCACTGTCTCATTCAGTACTCATTGCTCATTTCTGATTGCCTCACCAAAAGGTGAGGAAGCTTGATCTATAAGCTATATAGTCTTCATTTATGACTTGTAAGATATTTGCCTAGTTCCTGAATACGGTTTGACACAACTTAATATGCATATCAGCATTTTAATTTCTGACCTTTCTTCCCTTCAAACTGACAAACTCTTAAAGCTGGTAGGTAGAGACATCCCACCCTCACTGGCACTGGATCCAGGCCAGAATTAAACTTTTTGGCAGCCCTATCTCTGGAGCTAGCAACTTCTCTAACTGACACTCAGATATCTCTCAATAAACACTTCTATCTTTCAAGTAAGCTCAGTGTTTCTGCAGTCTCCTCTCTTAACTAAATTCCACCCACCTCTTCTTGACCATGTTGGCCAACTTCCTTCCTATTTGTATTAATAAATGTCCCCTCTGGTTCTGACTTTTCTAAGACTCAGTCTCCTTTCCTTTTCTTCTCTCAAATATCATTCTTGAGAATATACTCCCATCCTGGTGTCCAGCAGCCTCTCAGTATGTTGTTATCATTACACCCCAAACTTGTCTTAACTATGATGGAAGCATAATAACAATTCACATAGTGAAAGAAGAGTCCATTATCACATTCTGGGTAAATCAAGTTACTTTGTGCCTGTGGTGATAGAACTTTGGCAAAATAAACTCTGAACTGCTAGACATGTGTAGGAGGTATGGACACCATTTAAAGCCAGTTTTATTATTTACCCATCTTTCCCCCAAAGCAGTTCAATTTAACTGCCTACTAAAGATTGCTTCTTGATTTAGGTTGAGTTGTACTGGACACAACATAAAGAGAGGGAAAGAAACTCTTAGTCATTTTCTTGAATTGATGCTGTTGGGACTCAGGGCAGGCTGCCCCAAGATGTGACAAAGTGGCTTATTGAGTATTTTGAATTAAAGTTACTTGAGAAGCACTGGGTGAAAAGGAACACTCTGACCCTCCTGAAAGCAGCAGCTAAATCTCCCCTGTGAAAAGTGCCTTCCCTGCATTAGGAGGTAGTGGACGTTCTTATCTCAGAATTCAAGGCCCAGAAGACTATGTAAACAAACTCTGCATAGGTTTTGCTAATTGGTAGAGAAGCCCAGGTCTCTATCCTGCCAGTTTTTTACAAATTATTATTTGTTTAAAGGTATATAAGTTTACTGCCATGTTCATTTCACAGGTTCCATATTCATGAGCCTATGTGCATACATAATTACGTTTCTTTTTTTTTTCTCCTGTTAATCTGTTTGTGTTAATTTAATATTAGACCAGCCAAAAGAAACAACCAGGGTAAGGGGAAGTTCCCCCTTCCCCAACAGTACCCAAGGGTGACCCCCTTCCATTCTGAACATAATTACCTTTTGTTATAGCCTGTTGCTGTTCTCCTCCAGTCCTGTGAATCCACAGCCATTTTCTCCCTAAAAATAAAATTTTTATTCTTAAGGTCAACATTAAAAAGAGCCAAACCAGACTCAAGATAATGGTGGAAATGTACTAAGGTAACAAACTGTGATTGTTGACATGGTCATTGTAAACTCTGGTTGTCCAGTGATAGTCATGGTTATGTAGAGAGAGCTAGAATAATCCAGAAACCTAAAGGACATAATGACTGCAGAGTGCTGAAGATAGTATCTCATTCTGGTGCCATTCTAAACTCACTCAAGAACGGGTCAGGGATTCAGCTAGACTCCCTAAGGTAGCAAAACCATCTGGTCTGACACATGCATTTTGTTAGTCAGCACCAGAGATAGGTTCAATAGTTGCTTTTAAAGGAAATTGAAGCACATTGGCTTTTTTTTTAATTGAAATGTAACCTATGTGCAGAAATGTACACAAATATTAAATGCAAGCTCACTGAATTTTCACAAATTGAGCACGCCCACATAGTTAGCATCTGGATTAAGAAACAGAAAATGATCAGTCGCCCACAGAAAATTCCTCTAGTGGCCCTTTCCCGTCACTACCCAATCTTTTTTCTTTCCTTAGCACTTCTATCTAGCATACTAAATATTTCAGTTGTTCATCTTATTTATAATGTTACCAGACTGTAGCTTTATGAAGACAGACGTTTTGCTGTTTTGTGAAGTGGTATATCTCAGCTCCTTGGATTGTGCCTAGCATATAGTTATCATTTAGTAAGTATTTGTGAAAGAAATGAATGAAACTGTGCAATAATGTTAAAAGTTTACCTAATCATAAGTAGATGACTAGATAAAGAAAACACATATCCATACCCTGGAATATTATTCAGTCGTGAAAAAGAATGAGGTACTGATGTACCAGAGGACTCTCCATGTTCTCTGCCCCACCTAATAAAGAGTGGAGCTGAGCAGCTAGGGGAAACTGTAGAACAATTGGAGAGACACAGGAAAAGAGAAGTGGAGCAGAGAGACATGTGAAGAGAAAAGATGTGTTTGTTTCTTGGCTTTGGACTTGTACCAGAGAGTTGGGGGAATTAGAGCAGACATGTGGAGGAGAGACATGTAGAGACACTTGGAAAAAACACATGAGTGATAGACAGACACGTGAGGAGGCTGACAACGGCAGCCTTTATGTTGATTTGTGCTCTGATTGTGCTCCTTTTATCTCAGACGTGACTGACCCCTTCTGCCCTTTCTTATGGATCCCTGCCAGAAGGTGCCTTAGACTTGTGGCAGGTTTTGGGCCTCAGTGGCCCATCTTTAGGCCAACCCAGTTTGGCTGGGCATTTACCCACAAGGGGATGAGTAACTTTGGATGTTTTATTGGAAAACTAATACCCTTTCTTTTCTTCTCTCTACGCACACTATCATATTAAAGTTTTTTCACACTAAGAGTATGCGGTGTCTTTATGAGGTGGACAGTAGAACCTCTTTAGAGCATGCAGGTTTAGAGGCCCTGGGGTACCCCACAGTTTGCATCCTAACATGCCAGTTAATACTGATACATGCTAAAACATGGATGACCTTGGAAACATGCTAAGTGAAAGAGGCCAGATAAAAGAGACCACATCTTATGATTCCACATATATGAAATGTCCATAATAGACAGATCTACAGAAACAAGAAATAGATGAGTGGTCGCCTAGGCCTGGGGGAGGGAGGGAATGGGAATAATTTCTTAATGAATACATTCAGGGGATGAGGATGTTCTGAAACTAGATGGAAGTGAGGACTGCACCTCACTTTTTGTTACGTGAATTTTGTGTTACGTGAATTTCACCTTAAGGGTGGAGGCTTAGAGTAAAAAGATCTGGGATGGTGGCGTCACAAGAGCAGAAACAGGAGGTGGGGGTAGAAATGATTAATGTAGCTGTTAAACCAGCTACTATAGAAATGAAAACTACTGGGGCCATCCTGGTGACGCAAAGGGTTAAGTCTCAGCCCTGCGAAGCCATCCATAGTCACTGCAGCACAGATCCCAGCCAGGAGCTGACCCACACGGCACAGCAGACCTCTCCTGTCTCGCGCCTGGCTGCTCCCCTCAGCAGTGTACTTCAGTCCATCTGCCTGTTCTGCTCCCCACTCTGTCTCTGGTGAATCCTCTCACTGCCGCCCACCTCTGGCCTACACCCCAGTTCTTGCATGCATAAATAAACAAATCTTAAAATAATAATAATAAAAAAAAGAAAACTACTTAGGCCCAGACTGCTACAGAAAGTATTTGGAGGCTGAGGCAAATTCCAGAGGTGGGGAGATGGAGATTGAGGGCCATTAGAGAGAAACACTGCTCTTTACAAAGCAACCTAGTCGCACCCTAAAAATGATTAACAATAAATAACAATTCCACAAAGGAATAACCCCTCCCCCAAAGAAGAACACTATATCAGAACAATTTCTGCACTGGCAAAAGGCAGCACTTTCTGCCTGCTGTCTGTGCAAGTATCTTCTTCTCCCTTCTTTTCTTCTAATAAACCTTTTTGGAAATGACCAAATGCCTTTATCTCTTTGGCAGACTCATTGCGTGCCACAGAAAGGGGAGCTCTGCTGAAACTTTTCTCAGAGGACACCCAAGGTCCCTGCTCACTGAATCCAACATCTCATCAAAACGACATCATTTAATGAAACAATTTTTTAAAAAACCTAAAAAGGATGAAACTTATTGATCATCTTTCCCTTCACCATCAGAAAGAGTGAGTTCTCGGAACTGGAGGATGATGCTTTGAGGAAGATTGTAACAGTGTAATCCCCTTAGAAAGGGGGCAGCTTCCCTGCCCCACCTAAGGAAGGGCGGAGCTGAGTGGCGAGGTGAAACTTAAGAAGACTTGGGAGAGGGCCTCCCTGGTGGTGCAGCAGTTAAGCGCTGCACTGTGGTGCTGTCGGCAGGGGCAACGCAAGTTCGATGCCCGGCCAGGGAGATTCCCACATGGCGAGGCAGACCTCTCCTGCCTTGCCCGCTGCTCCCCTCAGCAGTGTACTTCCATCAATTTGCCTGTTCTGCTCCCCACTCTGGTGAACCCTCTCGCCGCCCCACACCTCTGGCCTGTACCCCAGCTTGTATGCATAAATTAAAAAAAAAAGACTTGGGAGAGAAGGATGGAAGGAGAGAAGACTTGAGAGGCACATGGAGCAGAGACATGTGAAGAAGATGTTTTTCCTTCTTGGTCTTGGTACTTACACCAGGGACTTGGGGAACATGGAAGGAGAAACTTGAGAGACCGTGGGGAGGCTGACCACGGCAGCCTTGATCTTGACTTGTACTTTGATTTTGCTCTTTTCCTTCCAGATTCCCCTGGGACCTTCTGCCCGTTTCACATGGTTCCTGCCAGAAGGTGCTGTAGACTCATGGCAAGTTTTGGGGGCTCAGTGGCCCCTCTTTGGGTCAACCCTATTTGGCTGAGCATTTACCAATGAGGAATGGGTAATTTTGGGTGTTTAATTGGAAACTACAAAGTTTTCTCTATTGCACACTAATTCTACTAAAGTTCTTTTCTACTGAAGGTCTCACACTAAGGGTATGTTTTGTCTTTATGTGGTGGATGGTAGAACCCATTCAGAGTGTGCAAGGTTTGGGGGTCCTAGGGGGGCCCTCATTTTGCCTGCTAACGGGATGAAAGATATGTAGGCATAAATTTGGAGTAACTAGGCTAAGCTAAAGTGTTCTGTATAGTAAGGGGACAGGATTTCTAGTCTTAGGAGCTGGAAGGCTGAAGCCAGTCACACTGAGTGGAAGTAGATGAGAATGGTGGGAAAGGCTGCAGGGCTGAGAGAAGAAAGTTGGGACCAACCATTTTATTTAAACACTTTTTGAAAGATTTATTTGTTTATACATAGAAGAACTGGGGTGTAGGTCAGGGGTGCGGGGGTGGTAGTGAGAGGATTCATCAGAGACAGAGTGGGTAGCAGAACAGGCAGATCGACTGAAATACACTGCTGAGGGGAGCAGCGGGCGAGGCAGGAGAGGTTCTGCTGCGCCATGTGGGAAGCTCCCTGGCCAGGGATGGAACTCATGCCACAGTGACTGGCAATAGCTTGATAGCGCTGAGACTTTAATCCCTGTGCCACCAGGGAGGCCCAGGATCAATGTTTTAATGAGATTCTTGCAAGGCAATGCAGCCCTTTGTGATGTTAAGAGTCATTTTCTAAATACAACTGGCAAGGATAATGAGTTCAGCACAGGAAGACAGACTTGAAAACTTGAGCCAGGGGAGATAAGAGTTTGTAGAGGGCTGAATTGTAGCCCCCCAAAGATATGTCCATGTCCTAACCCCTGAAACACGTGAATGTGACCTTATTTGGCAAAAAGGTCTTTGCAGATGTATTAAGTTAAGGATATCAGAATGTGGAGATCACCCACGGGATTTTCTGGGTGGGCCCAAAATTCCAGTGACAAAGTATCCTTAGGAGGAAAAGCAGAGCGAGATTGGAGACAGAAAACAGATGTGGGGGGAGCAAGGTTTTCAACCCCAAAGTATGTCTCTGGGCATAAGGATTATTTTGAGTTGGTTATTTTTAAGAAAGAGCAGACCCAGGAAATGCTCTTAAGACTCAGTAAAAGTTACATTTTTGTAAGAGACATTTACATGTATAAGGGAAAATCTTCATTTGTAAGGGTGTCTCCCCTCTCTAAACCAGGAAAAGGGGGGGAAGAACAAATCTCTAGAAACTCTCTCAATGGAGAAGGATGAGAAATTTGCATAACAACCTTGTTTACCTGTGCTTTCCATAACTGATTCCCTGCCCCCAACGTCTTTCTTCTGTAACTGGAGATAATATTTAAGGTGATGGTCTGGACCATTTTGGAGGTGTACTTGGGAGGGACACCTGTTTTTAAGCCTCTGTTTATTTTTTTTCTACTATTTTTTTTTAAATTACAGGGGTTGGCTCAGTCAAGAACCAAGAAAGGTAGAGAGGAAATTATTTTTCCTCCCCTACGTAGACACACACAGGAGAAGGTGTGACGATGAGGAAGAGATTGCAGTAATGTTGCTGCAAGCCAGGAACACCGAGGAAAGATGGCAAGCACCAGAAGCTAGAAGCGGTATTGTTACAGGGCAGGGAGAGGGGCACCCCAGAACCCCCAAACTTGCCCTCTCGAAATACGTTCTGCCATCCGCTGCATCAGGACAAAACATATAAGACCTTAAGTGGAAAAGAAACTTCAATACAATTAGTGTGATAATACAGAAAAGACAAAGAATATAGTTTCTAAACTAAGCACCCAAAGTTACCCATCACCTGGTGGGCAAAAGTCCACCCAAATGAGATTGGCCCAAAGCAAGGCCTGAAAGTCTGCCACAAGTCTAAAACACCTTTTGGCAGGGACCCATCGAAAAGGGTCAGAAATAGCCAGACAATTCTGGGAGTTAAAGAGCAAATTCAAAATCCAGATCAACCTTGCCATAGTCACCTCCCCACGGGTCTCTCACCCACATCTGTCTCAATCAGTCCAGGCCAGTGCAGCTTCCTCACATGTCTCTCTGCTCCTTGTGTCCCTTCTGGCTCTCCATACTGCTTCCTTCCTTCTTCCCTTTTTTTTTTCTCTCCTCCAGCTTCTTATCTCTCCTGCTCAGCTCCACCCTCCCTTGGGTGGGGCAGGAAACCTGGAACACTCCCCTTTTCCTGAGGACCACCCTCTTACAGTATGGCCCAGCAGACACCTTGATCTGAGGTTTCTGGGCTCTGTTGTGGGGAAACTGGGGTGTAAGCCAAAGGCACAGGGGGGTGAAAGAATTCACCAGAGTCAGAGTGGGGAACAGAAAAGGCAAATTTATTGAAATACCCTGCAAGGGAACTGGGGGTGAGATATTGTCGGAGCCTGAAGAATGGCTTGAGGCTCTTTTTATACTCTCTTGGGTGCCAGTTTGTGCCAGTTATCTGCTGGGATGTCTGGCCTTGGGCAGGAATGTGTCCTGACCCTGCTTCCCCCTTCCTGGAGCTCTGCAGGTCCTGGTCAAGATGATCTGGTCTTAGGGCCCAGTTCCCATGAATACTTATCTATTCAAGCTTCCCAAACTCGCTTGCTGGCAGGGGTTAGGGCCCAGCTTTTAACCTTAGTAATGATCCCCCCCCCAGTCTCCAAACTGTGAGATCATAAATTTCTGTTGCTTGAAGCCAAGTTTGGGTCATTTGTTATACAGGCCCCAGGAAATGAATACAGGCTTCCAGCAGTAAATTCAATAGTTGCAGGTGCAACCATATGTACAGCCAAGAGTTTGGGTCCTCGGGGATCCAAGGAATGGAAAAGACCCTTTTTCTGCGTCCGGGAGAAAGAGCTGGTGGTTGTTGGGCTTATACACGTGTGTGCTCGTAGGACGTTAGAGGAGGATTCATGGGCGGCCTGGCCATCAGCATTTCAAATCCTCAAATTTCCACAGCATTAGTGCAGTGTTCTGGACACAGTGAGAGTGAAAAGACTTTTAAACAGCAGTCAAGGAGAAAGCAATCTATATTTGCTTGGTGGAAATAAAATTTTATTGCACTGTGAGCTGGGCTGGTTAATTCAGAGTGAGAAAAGGAAAATGGCCAAGTCTGCCGCTCTATGATAAAGTGGCCAGCCCCCTGAGGCAGGAGTGTTTTAAAAACACTGAGTGAAAATGACCATTGTGTGAGGCTAGAAAGAGGATATCAGCAAGTTTGATTTGGAAAGAACAATGCGCAGAATGTTTATTCTACCTAGAAACATATAGCCTCCTGGCCAAAGAACACTGATTTACAAAGTTCCTCTCCACTGGAAACTTTTTAAGACTTATTCTTCCTTTCAATTCTCAAACCATACTAGTTATGAGCAATCCTATATTTTTTTTTCAGAAATGGGTTTGTTTTCTTTAATTGATCTATAATGGACATGTAACACACAAATTTTAGGTGTACAACGAAGACTTGTCATTTGTATATATTGCAAAATGATCGCCACAGTAAGTTTAGTTAACATCCATCACCACACAGTTACAATTTCTTGTGATGAGAATTTTTAAGATCTACTCTCTTAGTAACTTTCAAATATGCAATACTAAGAATTATTAACTATAGTCACGATCTGTATGTGATATCTCCATGACATTTATTTTGTAACTGGAAGTTGTACCTTTTGACAATCTTTATCCGTGTTGCCCACCCCCTGGCAACCACTAATCTGTTTTCTGTACTTATTAGCTCAGTTTTTGCTTGGGTCTATAGCAATAAACAAAACAGAACAAATTCCTAGATTCATAGGGGACAAAGGTAATTCAAAATGAACAATACAATCAAAATGTCAGGTTAAGTACTCTGAGGGAAAATAAAACTGTTAAAAATCATGTAGGTGTCATTTTTAGATAGCGTAGTGAAAGAAGACCTTTTTGGAAGGTACTATTTGCTGAGAAACATGAATGAATGGAGAGAGAAAACTATGGTGATATTTGGGAGCAGAGAATTTCGGGGTGGGTGGGGGAAGGAGAACAAATATCCAGGCTCCAAGATGACAACTTCTTTATTCAAGGGGCAACAGGGAGAAGAGTATAGCTATACTACTGGAAGCAAGGGGGGAGGGTGGCGATAACTGAGATTGGACAGGGAGCCAAGTTATGGACCACGTTGCTTTTGATTGGGTCAAGTCAGATGAGAAGCCATTGGAAAGTTTTGACCTAGAGCATGGCTTTTTCTGGCCTAAGTTGTGAAAGAATATTCATGAAGAGTAAATTACAGATGGGCAAGAGTGGAAGGAATCCAGTTAGGATCTATTACAGCAGTCTTTAAAGGAGACTATCAGGAGACTGGGACCAGGGCAGGTTAGTGGTGGAGGTCAGAGGTGGTCAGATCCAAGATATACTTTGAACGCCAAGATGAAAGGATGTGCTATCAAGTCAAATGTGTGGTGTGACAGACAAGAGTCAAAGATGACTCCAAAGTGTTGCCTGAGCAAGTGGATAAATGGAGCTGCCATTTACTGATATGGGCAATAGCAGGTGAAAAACAGGCTTGGGAGTAATGCAAAATTTAATTTTGGAAAGGTTAAGTTGGAGATGCATATTAAACATTAAGTGAGGACACTGAGTAGAAATTGAGCACAAGAACCTGGAGGGTAGGGGAGAAGACATAGCTTTGAGTGTCATTAGCGTATACAGGGTGCTGAAATCCATTACACTGGATGTCATCCAGGAGGAGGTAAAGATAGAAAAGAAATCTCAAATCCAAGTCCTGGGACACCTCCAAGGTTAGAGGTTAGGAAGAGGAGAATGTGCCAGGAAGCTGAGAATGACCAGTGGCCAATATAGAAGGAAGATAACCAGGAGAATCTAATGTACTGGAAGTCAAATGAAGAAAATGTTTCAAGGAAGAACTGGTTGTGTGGGGTTTGGGAGGGATTAAACAATAAAATAAGCATTCAGAATTTCCAGGTCTTCTAGAGCGAAGGAAGGAAGACTTTAGATTCAGAGAAAAGAGGGAAGACATGAGGAGGCCAATGGAGAAAGAAGTTCCCAGGAACATGGCAGGATGTCAGGGTCCAGGAAGGAACAGTATGAATGAGAAGTCCCAATGTGGAGAAGAGTGAACAACTTTCTAGGAACAATAATACCTGGAGTGAGCTTGAAGTTGTTTCCTGTTGTGTTGTGCTTGGCCTTCATTTTCTCCAAACTTTAGTAAAAGTTAGTTACACATGGCTGCCAGGCATTAATGGCTCTTTGGACAGATAAAGAAAGATGGACAACGTCATGTTGAAAGGAGACAGCTGCCCAGCAAGGTGAAAAGCTAGGAGGGATAAATAGGAACACAGTGAGAGGCGACCAGGAGAAATGGAACCCTCCTGAGTTCCAGACCCTGGGGGAGGACTGGACTTCCCGTGGTTTATGATATGGAGTCGTTAGCATTTTCTTTTGATATTTAGATATTAAACATTAGTTAGATTATAAAGATATTTTATTTAGATATGTGCAGGCTACAGGACTGGGGCTACCTGAATAACAAAAATAAACTGAAAAGTGTGCAGGGACATAGATACATAGTCGTCCTGATGGTAGAATGCATGCTTCAGAGAGGTAAGCATGATAGCTTCTTTCTTGGTCATGTAATCCAAAAGATGTGCATTTATGCTCTCATTGTCCCCTCTAAGAGCCTAGTTGGACAGCCAGTTCTCTTTAAATGTGCATCCGTCCATTTTCAAAAAATATTATTTTTATTTATGTATACAAGAAACTGGGGTGTAGGCCAGAGGTATTCACCAGAGACAGAGTGGGGAGCAGGATAGGGAGGTCTACTGAAATACACTGCTGAGGGGAGCAGCGGGTGAGACAGGAGAGGTCTGCTGCACAATGTGGGTTAGCTCCCTGGCTGGGAATTGAACTCATGCTGCAGTGGCTGGTGATAGTTTAATAGCACTGAGACTTTAACCCCTGCACCACCAGGGAGGCCCCTGCAACATCAATCTTAATGTTTGTACAAAGCAATTCTGACAAATTGGTACAGCATGGTCTATTGTTCCAGGTGTATATAACAAAATAATCAATTTTGGACATTAAAAAAATCTTCCAAGGGCCATATTTCCAGATATTGGGGAAGGCTTGATCATGGCTTTAAGTTCTTTGGAGACTGGGCATAAGCAGCCAGATATACTCTATTTTCCAGGTTTGCACCAGAGAGGGGCAATGACTTAGTCTCTGATTCCCAAGTTCAATACCCCCAGGGAAAAACTGATTGGTCCATCCTGGGTCAGGTGATCACCTCTGAACCACTGATGAGACAGTATGTATACAAGGGTGTATGTATGTGTGTGCACACATGGCAATCTTTGAGAGTTAGAATGCAAGTTCCTTATTGCAAGTTGGCTTTTCCAGGAAGTTGACTCTAAGATGGAGTTATTGTGCAGGATATGTATTAGGCAAGAAAAGAAATAAAAGGCATCTATAATAGAAAGGAAAAAGTAAAAGCATCTTTATTTGAAGATGATATGACCTTATGTATAGAAATCCTAAAGACTCCAACAAAAAAACTGCTAGAACTAATCAACAGATTGAATAAAGTAGCAAAATACAAAATCAAATACAAAAACATTCAACATATTGTTGAAATTAGTGACCTATCCTTGGCTTTTTCATCAATTTGTTCCAAATATGCAAGTTTATGTATTTTTTCTATTTGTACTTAGGCAGTTAATTGGAGAGGATGAAAGAGTTTTTCATATTCATATTGTGCCTTGCTTCCAAGAAAAATAGGAATTGTACTGTGTCTTTTCATAATTTTGTTTCCTCTTCTACTTCTAGATAGCTTCCAGGCTCAACAGTTCTAGATTACTGATTTATTACAAAGCATACTAAAGGATACAACACAGCAGCCAGATGGAAGAGATGCATAGGGCAAGGTATGGAGGAAAGATGCAGAATTTCCATGCTCTATCCAGGCATGATATTCTCCTGTAGTCTTCACATGTCCACTAACCAGGAAGCTTCTACATTTGTGTTTCTATACACTAACAATAGACATATCAAAAGGTATTTAAAAAAATCCCATTTGTGATAGCATCAAAAACAATAAAATAATTAGGAATAAATTTAACCAATAAGGTAGAAGATTAGTGTACTGAAAACTATAACACTTTAATAAAAAAAACATTGAAGACATAAACAAATGGTAAGTAACCTGTTCTCACAGATTGAAAAGATCAATATTGGGCCTCTCTGGCGCTGCGCTGTGGAGCTGTCGGCAGCACACGATGCGAGTTCGACGACCAGCTGGGGAGAATCCCACATGGTGTGGCAGACCTCTCCTGCCTCACCCGCTGCTCCCCTCAGCAGTGTATTTCTGATCTGCCTGTTCTGCTACCCGCTCTGTCTCTGATGAACCCTCTCGCTGCCCCACGCCTCTGGCCTGTACCCCAGCTTGTATGTATAAATAAATAAATCTTTAAAAAAAAAATCAATATTTTTAAAATGTCCATGTAACCAAAGTAATCCACATATTCAAAACAATCCCAGTCAAAATTCCAAAAGTATTTTTCAATAGAAAAAATAATCCTAAAATTTGTATGGAGCCACGAAAGACACAAATTGCCAAATCAATAATGAGAAAGAAGTACAAAGCCAGCAGTGTCACACTTCCCGATTTCAAACTATATTACAATGCTATAATAACCAAAACAACATGGTTCAGGTTGAAAAAAAGACTCATAGACCAATAAAACAGAACTGAAATAAAAATAAACTCACATACACCGCTGTAATGGCAGGAAGACTCAGGGAGCACAGGTTCTATGGAGCTGCGCAGACGGGTCAAAAGGGACGGAGTTCTGGACCCCTCAGTGGCTTTTTAGGTTTTTAATGGTTTCCTGTAGAGTGGCAACCAGGTACAGGGCAGGCAAAAGGGCTGGGGGGCCAGGAGGCTGGCAGGCCTCCCAGCCTCTAGCAAATCTTCACCTTCTCGGGCTCTGGTGGGATCTCTTGGTCTCTGCTGTACCCCCAAACAATAGGTCCTCTGCTTCTCCTCTATATTCTCTGCTGCTTCTGCTGTTGATGCTCTACTGCTGCCGCTGCTTCCTCTGCTTATAAGCCCAGTCTCTGGCCCAGGTGTGCCCACTCACACAGGCCCACACTGTACTCCAGGTGCCCACCATCAAGCATACACATAGGCCTGCAGAGGTCCATTGTTGAGGGGAAGGCAGAAAAACATGACAATTTTCTCATTACCCTACAACAGCTAACTGATATTTGACAAGAAAATCCACCGGAAAAGTATAGTCTTTTGGATAGATGGTGTTGGGAATAAATGGTCATCTTGCACCACTCACAAAATTAGCTTTAAATGGATTAAAGACTTAAACACAATTCCTGAAACTAAAACTTGAAGAAAACAGGGAAAAAGCTCCTTGACCTTGGGCTTGGCAATGATTTCCTGGATATGATACTAAAAGCACAAACAACAGATGCAAAAATAAGTAAGTAGGACTACATCAAAGTTAAAGTTTCTGCAGAGCAAAAATCAGGAAAATTTGGCAACCTACAGATAGGGTGAAAGTATTTGCAGATACTGTATCTGATAAGGGGTAAATTTCCAGAATACTTAAAGAATTTATACAACATAATAACAAAAAAAAAAAAGAAAAAATTCAATTAAAAAGTGAGATCCGGCCTGCCCTGGTGGTGCAGGTGTTAAAGTTTTAGTGCTATCAAGCTATCGCCAGCCATTGCGCCTGAATTCGATCCTTGGCCAGGGGACTAACCCAGCAGACCTCTCCTGTCTCGCCCTCTGCTCTCCTTAGTGTATTTTAGTAGATCTTCCTGTTCTGCTCCCCACTGGCTCTGGTAAATCCTCTCAAGCCCTGCAACTCTGGCCTGCACCCCAGCTCTTGTATGCATAAATAAACCTCTAAAAAAAAAAAAGACCAGCAAGATGGTGGCAGAATGGAGATGCCAGGTTCAACTACTCCACATATTTACAACCACATTACATGTAAACAAACAGAATGACCCTTGAATGATGAATAGGTGATTACTGAATGCATGAAGAGCTATAGCACAGCAGAAGGGGGTAGGAACAGGTCTAATTATACTATATTTGGAGTGATACCGAAGCAGTATAACCCATGACAGGGAGGGATGGCTGCCTCTCTGGTGTTAGTTCAAGGGCACATGCCTACATCAGGGATTTTGAAACCCTGGGACTATGCTGAAGAAGGGGGTGCACTACTAGAGAACTATATGATCAAGGGTGCAGAGTGATGAATATCAGGTTGAGCCTTTGGCTCCCAAACAAGAATAGTCGGTAGGGAGAGCCAGATTGTATCACCTGTGTATCCTTACAGATGAGGCCATTATTTGCAGACTGTGGCTGTGATATGTGAAACACCTGCCTTACTCCCACCCAGGGCTAAGCCAAGATAACAACCAAATACTGTTATTAACCAGTTTGAAGCACCTGGATTTTAACAATAGGAGGAAGTGCCCTAGGGTAAGTTTCCTTACTTGAAAGGCAAGGAGAACAATATCTGGCTTGTGACCCTGTTTCAACTATAATCCCCATCCTGCACTACATCTATTGCTCAACCATAGCTTAGAGTTTGAGGTTGGCATTAGATTGTACAAGATGTTTTGGCTGAGGAGTTGGCCTAGGAGAGCGGGTCATTATGAATCCATCCCCACTACACAACTTGGGTACTCACAGCATTGTAAGAAGCTTGAACCCTTGGTGCTCGCTGGAGACAGCCTGTTGGTATCCTACTGCCCTGGTTGCCTTTACTGGTTACCCTGTGCTGGCACAAGTCCCCCAAGTTATCTGAATAGTTGCAAAGGCATCAGTCTATGACATAACAGATATGTAAAGATCTTGGGTAAAAAGCCTAGGATTATACCCAGCTACATGTAAGTGGTTCATAACACCAATTTGTCAAGACAAGGAAGCTCCCGATTATAACCCATAATAGCTAAAAATTAAGAGACTGAAGAATATACTACAAATGCTGGAGCAAAAAATCAAAATAAACAAAACAAAACTCCGAGGAAAGTCTTAATCTGGCAAAACTACAGAATATGTGGCTTAAGGTAGTAGTTAGAAACATGATTATCAAATTAAGAAAAACAATGATCAAAGACAGAGAAAATATGAGACTGCTACAAATAGAATCAATGGATGTGAAAAATACTATAGCTGAACTAAAAACCATAGAGGGCCTCAACAGAGGACAAATGAAAGCAATGGGATGAATCAGTGGGCTTAAATACACAGTGGTGGACAGGACTCAAATAGAACAGCAAAGAGAAAAAAGAATTAAAAAAATTAAAATAGAGTAAGAGTAATTTTGGAAAACCTGGAGAGAAATATCTGGATCATGTAGATCCTAGAAGGAGGTGATAAAAAAGAAAAGCATACAAATTTATTTAGAGTTAATTGCTGAGAACCAACTCAAGCCAGGAAATGAATCACACATTTTGATCTAAGAGGCCCAAGGAGTTCCAAACAAAATAAAACCAGACCAACATATTCCAAGACAGTTGATAATTACTGTTGAAAGTTAATGACAAGGAAAGAATACTGAGAGCGTTAAAAGGAAGAAGAGTAATCTATAAGGGAACACATGTTAAGAGTGTCTGTGGACTTCTCAGCGGAAATAAGTCAGAAAGAAAGACAAAATACTGTATGATCTCACTTATATGTGGAATCTAAAGGAGCCAGACTTAGAGAACAGAGCAGAGTGGTGGTTACCAGGAGCTGGGGGTAATGGGGAGATATTAGTCAAAGTGCACAAACTTCCAGCTGTAACATTAACAAATTCTGGGATCCAATATACAGCATGGTATTACAGCTAATAATACTGTATTCTATATTTGAAAGTTATTGAGAGTAGCTCTTAAATGTTCTTGCTACAAAAATGAAGTGGTAAAAATGTGACGGCATGGAGGTGTTAGCTAATTCCACAGTGATAACAATCTTTTTTTTAACCATCATCATACCTAACATCTTTTATTTTTATTTATTTTATTTATAGCTTTTACATTATTGTGTATTCCCTGTGGATTACCTACCACCGATTCACCTGTGAACCGTCACCATAGTCCCTTGTGCTCTTTTCTCCCCCGTTTTGAACCCTTATCCTCCCCCTCCCTTGCTGAATGTCTCTGATTTATGGTTGCCTGCTAGTTTTTTTTTTCTTTTTTTTTTTCTTGTTGTTATTTTCTTCTCCTGCTCTCTTATTTGGTTCCCCTACTTGATGCCCGGCTTGGCAGACTCTACAGGGGGCTCTATAGCTAGAAGAACCCTGTAGAGTGGGGATGGCCACGTCTTTATTTCCCCCACATTGACCAGTCACTGGATGTGGGCTGTGCTGGCGGCTCTCCTCAGCGGAGGAAATCTTAGAGGCTATGTCTAAGGGCTATCTGTTGACCAGACCACTTGATGCCCACTAGCATGCCTAGACTAAAGACAGTACCAAATGCTGGCAAGATTATGCAGAAATGGGAACCCTCATCTATGGCTGGTGGGTTTAAAAAATTGGTACAACTTTGCAAAAATGGTTTGGCCTTTTCTTAAAAAATTAAACATAGGTTTACCATATGACCCAGGAATTCCACACTTAAGCAGCTACACAAGAGAAATGAAAGTGCATGTCTACAAAAAGATGTGCATGCAGAATAGTCAAAAGGTGGAAACAACCCACATATCTACCCCCTGCTGAATACGTAAACAAAATGTAATATGTCTATACACGTATTTTGCCATGAAGAAGGATGATGCTACTATATGCATGAACTTTGAAAACGTCAGGCTAAGTGGAAAAAACCAGACTTACAAGAGTACAGACTGCATGATTCCATTTATATGAAAAGTTCACAAACATTCAATAGAGTGTGGCTGCCTGGGGTTGAGGTGATAGAAATATTCTAAAACTGTTTTGTGGAGATGGTTGCGCAACTTAATGCATTAATACAAATCATTGATTGCATACTTAAAAATAGGTGACTTTTATGGCAGTAAATTATGCTTCGCTAAAGTTGTTTTAACAATTTCAATCTGGATCTAGAATATATCACAAGTAAAATATTTAGTTTTTTCATAAATACAGGGGTTATTTCCTGCATTTTTATTCAATTCTCAGAACTGACATTAGATTTCAAATTGGATTCACAGATACAACATTTAGAGAATTTTCTCATTGAGATTTTAGTATATTATTTATTCCTGATTGATGTGATTCCCAGGTATTTAAAATGTATGAATTATTTATGGTCCAGATGGTGATCTGATATATTGCTGCATCTCAAAATGTTTGCGCTTTTGCTGAAGGCATAGGCGTTCAATTATAAAATTCAGGTTGGTCTTTAGGTACTAGCATAACAGCTCAAGGCATTTTTTATTAACAATAAATACTTCAGGATCTAGCAATGTTTTTCACTTTTGGATTTCATGGCTTAGAATTAAAAACTATTCTTCTATAGGAGCTACCTAGTTAAGAAAGAGAAAAGACTGAATTTTTCTTAGCCAAATTAAAGATTTCTAAATTTCAATATGGGAAGCTATGAATAGGCTGCTAGTTGTACCCAATAATTTTTTTTTAATAGAATCCCTGAATTTAAGAAGGTAAAATTGCTTCTCAGAATACAGATTACGTTACTCAGTTTACTTTACAGTTAGGCATGGTCATGTGATTGCATTCTAGCCAATCATGTGAACAGAAACATTTATAATTATACCTTGTAGATTATGTCCTTAAAAAGGTGGAGTTTGCTTCCCCTTTTCTCTTCTTTGAAAGAGGGGCGTGCTAAAGTGTCATCTTGGACCATGTGGATAAAGCCCACCCAGGCAGTTTTCTAAGACAGAAGGATCAGGAATGGCAGTTTCATAAGACAGAAGGAGACTGGGAAACACAATGTTGTTGACAGAACAGTCTTGGACTACACATGCACAGATGGTAACACAAGGGAGAAATGATCTGCTCCCTGATTGCAAAACATTATTATTTTGACTGTGAGACAACAGCTAAAACTATATTTTAATGAAAAACACTGACACTTAAGTATAATCATAGAAAAAAATGAATAGAGATACATTTGACATATTAGTTTCAGGTGTACAATATGAGTCTATATGTATATATATTGCAAATTGGTCACCACAATAACTCTGGTAAATATCCACAGATACAGATTTTGTGCTTGTGTGATGAGTACTTTTAAGATTTATTCTCTCAGCAACTCTCAAATATACAATGCAGTATCATTAACTATGGTCACCATATAGCTAAAGTTTGTACCTTTTGACTATTTCACCTAGTCCCTTTCCCTGCCTCTGGTAACCACCAATCTGTTATCTGTATCTATGAGGTTTTTCTTTTTAGAGTCCACATATACGTGAGATCATACAGTATTTGTCTTTCTCTGTCTGACTTATTTCACTTAGTAAAATGTTGTTAAGATTCATCCATGTTCTTGCAAATGCTAAGATTTCCTTGTTGTTTTTTTTTTATGGCCGACCAGTATTCCATTGTGTAAATATACCACCATTTCTTTTTTTTTTTTTTTTTAAAGATTTATTTATTTATACATACAAGCTGGGGTACAGGCCAGAGGCGTGGGGCAGCGAGAGGGCTCACCAGAGACAGAGCGGGGAGCAGAACAGGCAGATCAGAAATACACTGCTGAGGGGAGCAGCGGGCAAGGCAGGAGAGGTCTGCCGCACCATGTGGGATTCTCCCCGGGCATCGAACTCGCATTGCGCGCAGCCGACAGCTCTACAGTGCAGTGCTCAACCGCTGCGCCACCAGGGAGGCCCTATACCACCATTTCTTTATTCATTTGTCCACTGATGGACACAGGTTGCTTATATGTCTTGGCTATTGTAAATAATGGTGCAAAGAACCTGGGGATACGTATGTCTTTGAGTTCATGTTTCCATTTTCTTCTGATAAATGCCCAGAAGTGGAACTGCCGGACCATATGCTACTTCTATTATTAAGTGTTTTGAGGAATCTCCATGTTCTTTCCATAGTGGCTGCACTGATTTACATTGCCACCAACAGCGGAGAAAGGTTCCCGTTCCTTCATATCCTCACAGAACTCTGTCCTTCCCCATCTGACTTGCTTCACTTAGCATACTACTCTCTAGGTCCATAATGGAGTCTTAGTGGTGACAAAATAAACGTCTTATTTATGACCACAAAAAAAGGAAAAGGAGGGATTTCAAAAATGCCGATATGTAAAACAAGGTCTCAATCAGACAGAAGAGTTTTAGATAAAACAAGAAGGGACTCAGACAAGAAGGGTCTCAAATACATCAGAAAGGGTTTCAAAAATGTCACTGAAGGTCTTAAAACAGTTTGTAAGAAATTCAAATACACGGGCTTCCCTGGTGGCCTAGGTGTTAAGTCTCATGGCTATCACTGCTAAGGCCTGAGTTCGATCCTGGGCCAGGGAGCTAACCCACATATGGTGCAGCAGACCTCTCCTGTCTCGCCTGCTGCTCCCCTCAGCAGTGTATTTCAGTAGATCTGCCTGCTCTGCTCCTCACTCTGTCTCTGGTGAATTGTCTCACCCCCTGCACCTCTAGCCTACATCCAGTCCTTGTATGCCTATATAAATAAATAAATAAATCTTGGGCCTCCCTGGTGGCGCAACGGGTTAAGCATAGCACTATGAAGCTATCCAGAGCCACTGCAGCACAAGTTTGATACCCGACCAGGGAGATTCCCACAGGGTGCAGCAGACCTCTCCTGCCTCGCCCGCTGCTCCCCTTAACAGTGTACTTCAGTCAATCTGCCTGTTCTGCTCCCCACTCTGTCTCTGGTGAATCCTCTCACCTCTGGCCTACACCCCAGCTTGTATGCATAAATAAATAAATCTTAAAAAAAAATCTTAAAAGAAAAAGAAATTCAAATACATAAGGGTCACAAACTTGTAAGCAAAAGTTTTGGTGACCTTTGAAAGGGTCGCACAAATAGAGAAAGAGTCTTTACTATGTCATGAAGGGTCTCAAACAAGTCAGAAAGGATTGCATGTATGTCAGGAGGTGTCACAACACCATTAGGAAGTCTCAAATAATTAGGAATGGCCCCCAATAGATCAGGAAGTGGCTCAAACAGGTAAGCGAGCATCTTAAATGTATCAGGAAGTCTCCGCCATTTTAGGAAGAATTCTAAGCAAGTAAAACCTTATTTCAAACACAATAACACTCTCAAATAGGTTAAGAAGGGTCTCAAATACAGCAGGAATGATTTCAAAGAGCAAGAGTCTCAAAGTCAAAAGCTTTTAAAACAAGTCAGTAGGGGTTCTTAACAAAATTGAATGTGTCTCAAACATGTCAGGAAGGGTTTGAAATATGACATGTTCTCTGAATTGTCAAGAAGAGTCTCACATATATCAAGGAGGGCTTCAACTACATCAGCAAACACCTCAGATATGTCCAGAAATGTCAACTATGTCAGTTAAAGTATCTAATACATCTGGAAGGATCTCAGACAAGTCAGGGAGTATCTACATGTTTTTTTTTTCTTTTTTTTCTTTCTTTCTTTTTTTTTTTTTTTGGTGCACCGTTCCTGGAAGTACTGCAATACCAGGTCGATGCGTGGAGTGGACAGAGCAAGCTCCATATTCCAACTCCCTGTTCCAAAAATCCGTTTAATATATTGTCCTCGGATAGAGGACGTATCAGATATTAAACTGATAAGAACAGATACTACACTTGATCTTAGCCAAAAGGCTGAGAAGCGATAGTATCTACATGTTTTGAGGAAGAATCTTACAGGTAGGACAGGTCTCAAACCTTTCAGCAAGGGTATTAAGCTTGTAAGAATGAGTCTCCAACAAGTCAGGAAAGGTGTAAAACATGATAGGAAGGGTCTCAGAGTTGTTAGGAAGAGTCTCAAATAGTCAGGAAGGGTCTCCGACTATCAGGAATAAATATTAACCTTTCTGGAAACATCTAAAACAGGCAGGCAGCATTGAAACTATCAGGAAGAGACTTAAACATGTTAAGAAGTGTCAAGTTAAAACTTGTCTCAATCACATAAAACAAAATCAGAAGGGTCTCCCTCAAGTTAGGAAGGATCTCAAACAGGAAGGCAGTCAAGTATGGATGGAAGGGTCTGAAACATGTCGGAAAGCGTCTCCCAGAAGTTGGGAAATGTCACCGGCCAGTCAAAATGATCTGAAATACGTGGGGAAGAGTCTGGATCGATCGGGAAGGACCCCATACATTTCAGAAGGTCTTCCCTTTATTTTAAACATGGCTTTATGGAGGTATGATACACATACCTACCATCCACCTACTTAAAGTGTACGATTCGATGGTTTTTAGTCTATTCACATGTAAGTATAACCATCATCACAGTTGATCTTAGAACATTTTTACCATTTTACAAAGAAACCCCCATATCTTTTGTTATCACCTACCTAATCCCTGTCCTCAGCCTCCAACAATTAGTAACCACTAATTTAATTTCTTTTTCTATAGATTTTCCTATACTGGCTGTGCATATCAATTGAACAATATAATAGGTGGTCTTTTTCCCTTAGCATATTGGTTTCTTTGACTTAACATAATGCTTTCAAGGTTCACCCACGTTGTAGCACGTATCAGTACTTCATTCTTTTTTATTGGTCAGTTGTTTGGATAGACCACATTTTGTTTATCCATTTGTTCACTGATGGACATTCGTATTGTTTCTGCTTTTTGGCTAGTCTAAATAATAATAAACATTCATGTACAGATTTTTGCTTTCAGTTCTCTTGAATATCTATCTAGGCATGAAATTGTTGAATTTATGGCAACTCTATATTTAATTGTTTGAGGAACAAACTGCCAGACTATTTTTCCAAAGCAGCTGTATCATTTCATAGTCCCACAGCAGTGCAAGATGGTTCTGATTTCTCCACATCCTTGCCAATACTTGTTATTTCACTGACTCTAGCCATTCCAGTGGGTGAGAAGCGGTATCTCACTGTGGTTTTTGATCAGAAAATCTTATACACATTAGGAAGGGTGATAAACAAGTAAGGAAGGGTCTCAAAGAGTCAGGAAGAGTCTCAAATATGTTAGGAATGGATGCAAAAGGAATGGATGAAAAGATCTGAATTTCTTAAAACAGGTCACACACATAGAAAGTCTCTGACATTCCTGAAAAGGTCTCAAAAAGTCAGGATTAAAATCATGTCAGGAATGGTGCCAAACATGTCAGAAATTGATGAGTGCAAGTGTATAGAAATAAAATTTATTTTTGTAAATTGATCTTATATTCTGTAATCTTACTGAACTCTTTAGTTTTAATCATTTTTTTTTAGTGGACTCCTTAGGATTTTCTATTTTTAAGACCATGTCGTTTGTGAAGAGAGAGAGCTGTACTCCTTTTCAATTTGAATGCCCTTTATTTCTTTTTCTTGTCTAATTGTCCTAGCTAGAACTTTCAGTACAATGCTAAATAGAAGCAGCAAAGGCAAACAAATGTGTCCAGTTCCTGATCTTTGAGAGAAAGCATAAGTCATTCACCATTATGTGTGAAGTAACCTGTGGGTTCTCCTAAGATGTCTTTTTATCAGGTTGAAGAAGTTCTCCTGTATTCTTAATTTATTGAGTGTTATTATCTTGAAAGAATGCTGGATTCTATCAAATGCTTTTTCTGTGTCTACTTAGATGGTTCTGTGATTTTGCTTATTATTCTATTGATATGGTGTATTACAATAATTTATTTTCAGATGTTCAACCAACTTTAAATTCCTGTGATAATTCCCACTTGATCATGGTGCATAATACTTTTAACACATTTATAGATTCAGTTTGTTAGGAATTTGTTGAATTTTTAGGGGGAGTGTCAATATTCATAAGGGATATTGATCTATAATTTTCATTTCTTATGATGGCTTTGTCTAGTTTTCTTTTAATATGCTGTCTTCTGTCCTGTTCTATTTCAAAGCAAATTAATTCTATTCTCCTTTTTATCTTATTTTTTATTGTTAAAATATTTGTTTATTTATTATTAATTATTATTCTTCTTACATCATGGCCCAAGGAAGTATTACTAAAGAGAATTGTGGGGCTCTATGATATGTTCCCAACACTGTGCTCACTCCTCCCTACATGCTAATATTTAGTACAACAGTAGACTCAACGCTGAAGTGCAGATTAGTTAAGTTCAGCTATTTCTCATATTTATACATGAATGTTTTGGCCAAGTCGACAAGAGGGCATAAATTTTTCTAGTTTTTGATGAGAGTTACTGATCTCATACAATGAAGTGTTAAGTGTTCCCTCCTCTTCTATATTTTGGAAGAGTTGATGAAGAATTGGAATTAATTAGTCTTCAAATATATGGTAGAATTTGAACCATCTGAGGCAAACATGACAGATCTCCATAGTTGTGTTTCAATTTGGCCACCATTGGAGGTAGGAAGAGAAGGTGGCAGTGACACACAGACTTGGTGTGGACTGATTCCTCATGGAACTTTCCTTGGGAACTGAACGGAATGAAAAAGCACAGGTAGGAGCTGTGGCTTCTCAGGTGCTGCTGTCCAGGAAGGCGAGAAGGGTCTGAGGAACTTTTCACTTTGCCTAGTTGCTGGAGAACCAGACCTTTCTAAGGGAGTTTCACAGACAGAAATCCTCCTGCACAATGGTCTTTGCAGCCACCCTGGCTGAGCTCTTCAGGCCTTCTGCCCCAAGAATGTTCTACTGCCTATAACACATTGTTGTTCAAATGAAATGCAGAGACAAGTATTCAAATTTCATGAGCAGCTAAAAGTAGTTTAGTCATATAAACAAAGCCAAATGTAGCGTCTTTGTGAAACTAACTTGACCTGGGTCATTTCTTGTTTATGCCACTGGAAACCATACGCTGAACTTCAACTGTTCCCAAAGATGATGTGCGGCAACCATTGGCCAATAACGCTAACATTCAAGACAAAGGATACAACCAATGACTGTGAAGAAAAAAGCAGCCACTGCCTTCTCACTATATAAGCTACTGTATGACAATATACACCTGAGCCTCATTCCACATTTTAAAAAAAGATTTATTTATTTATGCATACAAGAGCTGGGGTGTAGGCCAGAGGTGTGTTTGGGAGGAGGGGGTGAGGGGATTCACCAGAGTGGGGAGCAGAACAGGCAGACTGACTGAAGTACACTGCTGAGGGGAGCAGCAGGCAAGACAGGCGAGGTCTGCTGTGCCAGGTGGGTAGCTCCCTGGCTGGGGACGAACTCATGCTGCAGTGGCTGACAAGGCTTCATAGTGCTGAGATTTAACTCCTTGCACCACCAGGGAGGCCCCTCATTCCACATTTTGGATTGAGAGCTCCTCCTTTGCAAGCTGCCTTGTGGTGTGACACCAATAAATTTTTACTAATTACTGAAAAAAATCGCTTGGTAGAATTCATCAGTGAAGTTCTCTGGGTCTCTTATTCCTTATCGATAGTTTATTATTATTATTAAATTCACCTCTTGTTATAGTTCTATTAATATGTCCTCTTTTTTCTTTAGTTAGTTTTGATAATCTTAGGAATTTGTCACTTTCTTCTAAATTATCTCATTTGTCATAGGGTTGTTCATAGTATTCCTTTATAATCCTTTTTATTTCTGTAAAGTAGATTTTAGCAATTTGAGTCTATTCTATTTCTTGGTCAGTGCAGCTAAAGTTTTGTCAATTTTGTTGATTTCTTCAAAGAATGAACTTTTGATGATATTGATTTTCTCTGTTGCTTTTCTGTTTTTTTACTTCATTGAGTTATGCACTGATCTTTGTTATTCCCTTCCTTCTGCTTACTTTGGGTTTAGTTTGCCTTTTTATTTACAGTGTCTTACAGTGGTCTAATTGGTTTATAGTGCTGTTCAAGTCTTCTGTTTCCTAGTTGATCACCTGTCAATTAGATCTTCTGTATAATTGTTCTTTCCATTATTGAATGGGGACTACTGAAGCCTCTAACTATGACTGTTGAATTGTCTATTTCTCCTTTAATGCTTATCAATTTTTGCTGCAGGTATTTTGGACTTTTAGGTGTATATGTGTTTACAGTTGTTAGATCTTACAGATATGTTAACATTTTTATCATTATAAAATGTACCTTTTTATCTCTAGTGACATTTTAAGCCTATTTAATTAATTAATGAAACTTTCTTGGGGTTGCTGTTTGCACCATGTACATTTTTCCATCCTTTTACTTTCACCCTCTTTGTATCTTTGAATTTAAATTGTGACAGTAGAGCTATATAGTTGAATCTTGTATTTTAATCCAGTCTGACAACCTCTGCTTTTTATTGGATTGTTTAATCCATTCATGTTTAATATATAGCGGAATTATGGTTTTCATTTTGCATATTGTTTTCCTATATATGTCATGTCTCTTGTTCCTCTGGTACCTGTTTATTGCTTTCTTTTGCATTAAATATTTTCGAACGTATATCTTAATTAATGATTTTTTTCCACCACATTTTTTGAGTTATTTCCTCTTTGGTTACTTTAGGGTTTACCCTATACATCTTTGTTTATCAGAATTTACTTCAGGTGTATATTAACTTAATTCTAGTAAGATATAGAAATGTTACTCCTATATAGTTCTATTCCATTTACCCATTTTGTACTATTGACATTATATATAGTAAGACATATAAGTTACAAACCCAACAATACAATTGTTACTTCATACAATTTTGACTTTTAAAGAAGCAGCGATAAGAACAGAAAGTAAGCACATATTTATGGCACTTATTATATTAATCTTCTTAGTTATCGTTTATAATTCTCTTCATCTGTTCATATGGATTTGTGTTACCATCTGGTGTCATTTTCCTATGTCCAATACTGCCTAGCTACCACCCATCTCTTCTGTGCTGTGTTAATATACTTTAACAAATACATTCATTTCTATATGTTATGGGCCCAACAATACAATTATATACATACTGTTTTATATAACCACACTTAAAATTAGTTAAGAGAAAAAAAGAGAATTTCTATGCATTTATATTATCTTTTATAATTACATAATTACTTTTCCTGCTAACTTTTATATAATTTTTTGGTATAGATTCAAATAACTGGGATTACTTGCTTTCAACCTGAAGAAATTTCTTTGGTATTTGTTGTAAGGGGTGTGTGTGCTAGCAAAAAATTCTCTCAGTTTTTGTTTATCTGAAAATGTCTTTATTTAATCTTCGTTTTTTTTAAATGCCACAATTTTTAAAAAAAGATTGATTTATGCATACAAGAGCTGGGGTGCAGACCAGAGGTGCAGGGAGTGAGAGAATTCACCAGAGACAGAGTGGGGAGCAGAACAGGTGACTGACTGAAATACACTGTTGAGGGGAGCAGTGGGTCAGACAGGAGAGGCCTGCTGTGCCATGTGGGTCAGCTCCCTGGCCAACCGGGGATTCAACTCATGCAGCAGTGGCTGGTGATAGCTTGATAGCGCTGAGATTTTAACCCTGTGCCACCAGGGAGGCACTAGTCTTCATTTTTTTAAGGTATGCTTCCTTTTTTTCTTGATTACATTCAGTTTTTAAATTATTTAAAACTAATGCTGCAGTGGCTGGTGATAGCTTCATAATGCTGAGACTTAACACCTTGTGCCACCAGGGAGGTTCTTTTTATAAATTTTTAAACTTTTTTTTCTTATTTTGTCATTCATTTTTGCACAATATTTGATTTCTCCCCTCAGGTGTAGTCCCCATAAATCTCCCACCACCACATCACCCATGAACCATCCCATAGTCCCTTGTGTTCTTCCCTCTCCTGTTTTGGCCCCTCCCCTTCCCCCTCCCCTGCTATATGTCTTGGGTCTATAATTTGAGGATCTTTTCTTTGTCACTGATTTCCAGCAGTTTGAAAATGAAATGCCTAGGTGTAGTTCTTTTTTAAATATATATTTTTATTGTTATTTATGTCTTTTACATTTTGTATTCCCCTTGGGTAGTCCACCACCAATTCACCCGTGATCCATCTCCATGGTCCCTTGTGTTCTTTTCTATTCCATTTT